>JAKRZT010031348.1:0-32785 GCA_029582215.1 Solanum sparsipilum
GAACTCGCCTTGTTACTACTTGCCGGACCAAGGAGGTAATCAACAAGAAAAGAATTATCAACATAGATTTAGTGTGATACTATCTAATAGGCTAGTGTAGATTGGTGCGAAGTAATAACTAAGCCAAACATCGATTATGATTTCTAATATGATGTAAAGGTAAGGGTTAGTAAAGTACACACTCGTAGTCGGACCAAGGTGCGGGGTGAAATTCTCTAGATGTCGGACCAAGGATTTAGAGATACCTAACTTATCACTTTGCATGTAATACACTAAGAAATGATTGCTATTATTAGGATTACTACGTTATGAGCCTGTGGGGAACATGGATACCCTAGTTATTTTACTCATCTTGATAACAACCTAAAACTGACTTTTGATTACTGATTATTTACTGAATTCTTACAATTTGTTCTACAAAACCCCCCATTTTTATTACTTGTTTCTGGAAGTAATTTGACTAATTGAATATAATTGTTGGGTAAAGTAAAGTGTAAACCATTTTCCTCGTGGGATCGACCCCAACCTACAAGTTAGGTTCTTTACTTGATAACGATCGCTTATGCTTCTTTAGGGAAGTGTAATTTGAGCGTGTCAACCTCATGGAGAGATACTACCTTTGATGAAGCCCTTATCTAGAAGGTCTTTCAACTGCTTTTTCAATTCCTTTAGTTCTGCTGAATCCATTCTATAAGGAGGAATCAAAATAGGCTGGGTACCCGTAAGGAAATCTATTCTCAAGTCCATTTTCCTTTTGCGAGGAACTCTGCGAAGATCTTTTGTAAACACTTATTGAAATTCATTTACTGATGTGACTGACTCAATAATTCGGGTTTCAGAGTTTGAATCCTTAACCCTAACAAGATTATAGATATACCCTTAGGAAATCATTTTTCTGGCCTTAAGGTAAGAGTTTAATTGACCCATAGGCAGTGAGCTACGACCCTTCCATTTTAAGATTGGCTTGTTTGGAAACTGAAATCGAATGATTCTAGTTCTACAACCAATTGAAGCATAACATGAATGTAACTAATCCATGCCTAGAATGATATGTAAATTTACCATTTCTACCTCTACAAGATGTGCTGAGGTGACTTTCTGAGAGACCATGACAGGGCAACTTCTACATACCCATCTAGCTATAATTAGGTCAGTAATTGGAGTAGAGACTGAGAAGGGTTCTGAAAGAATTTCTGGACTGACACCGAAGTTTACTACTATAAAGAGAGTTACAAAAGACAATGTAGGCGATGGGTCTAGCAATCCATAAACATCTAAATAAAAGACTCGCAATCTACTGGAAAATCTTTCTAGTCCTGGCGAGCTTAGAGAGCATATATCTTGTTCTGGCGCTGACCGCCACCTGTACTATACGAAACACCCTACTAAGTTGGGCGACTTGCTAGTGTTGCTGGAGCTGTAGACTGAGACCTATTGTTGTTACCTCCTTGCCCCTGCCTGGTAGAAGGACAATCCTTCAACCTATGGCCAGACTGACTACACCCAACGTATCCTTCTAGGACTGCAAGATACTCGCCCGGATGGTTCTTACCATACTTTAAATAAGTCGGGAAACTCATGTTGCCTGAATTACTCCCTTGAGACTTAGGGCCTGATGCCTTAGCTTTCTGATCTTGTCAAAACATGGGATACGGAGCATTAGCTGATAAAGGTCTTGGGGCTGTAGACCTCTGCTGAAACTGCGACCAATTTCCACCACCCAATTTTAATGTTGAGAGTATTCCTAATTCCCTATTCTAGCCTTCTTGTTGTCTTTAGCCATTTCCCCAAGTTTATCTCCCTCAAGCTGGTGAGAATGGGTCATAACCCTAGAGATATTCATATCATCTAACAGCATAGCATTCCTGCACTCTGTCTTCACCAAGTCGGATACCCCAAATAGAAACTTACTCATTTGTGCCCTTGGATTGGCAACCATGTGTGGAGAATACTTGGAAAGTTGGGTAAACTTAAGTCTGTACACTTGGACTGACAAGGTACCCTTGTTCAAACTCATAAACTCTTGTGCCTTAGCTTCTCTCAACTTCCTTGGGAAGAACATATCCAGAAAAGCTCTAGTAAAGTAATCCCAAGTCACAGGAGCTGCATCAACACCCCTATTTTTTTTCAACTGAGTGAACTGGATTGGAGCCACATCCTTAAGTTGGTAAGATACCAACTTAACAGTCTTAGTTCTAGTCACTTGCATTGCTCCAAGAATTTTCTTAACATCATCAATGAAGTTCTATGGGTCCTCACTAACCTTCGACCCTAGAAACGTAGGCGGATTCATCCGAACAAAACCTTGAACCCTAGCTGCAACTGATCCACCATTTGTGTTAGTAGGAAATGGGACTGCTGATTGTTCTTATTGGCTACACTTTGAGCCAAAAGGTGGATCGCATTTGGAAATTCTGCACTCATAACCTCATGGTTTCAGACTAGAGGAACTGTGTAAGCATTTTGTTCATTAGCATTCTATGCATTAGCTATATGAGGAGGCATGATCTGAACTGCATAACGATGAATTATAAAGGAGATCATACCTATGCACGGTAAGAATAACAGAAAAGTGAATTTTTTTAAAAACACTTCGTAGCCTCCCTCTCATTAGATGTGGTGCACTTCAAACCCATGAAAGAGACTCTACTTAGTGTGGCTTTCAGACATCCTAGGACTCTTGAAACTAATCCTCTGTCACACCCCAAACTAACCCTGAAGCTGGCATATCATAAACATACTGAAAGATATCTAAATAATAACATGAACTAATGCGGGAGCTAAATCAATTGAAAAGAAAGTGGGGAATACCCAAATAGTCTGAATGTATAAAACATACTAAGCGTTTAATAACAACTGAAAGATTAAACTTAACAATTCAAGTTGATTATACTACTATGTCTGAAAAGCCACTAACTGAGTTGCATTGCTGGGACATGCCCCCAGCTAACTGTAGCAAAATTGAAAACTAAATAAAATACTAAAAATGTAAATTATGTCTATTGTCCTGGAAATATGAGGACTCATCACTGAAGTTGCTAAATATAGACCGAGAATCGATCTAAGCGTGATCTCGATGCTGAGTACCTAAACCTATATCATGAAATGATGTAGCACAGAGTATGCATCAGTACTTGGAATGTACTGAGCATGGAAGATATAGATAATAGCTGAACAAAATATAGTTGAGCAATAATATAATCTTAATAGAAGATAAATGTTGAATCTAACTAAAAATTGAGTCAAATGCAATGACTAAGTACTAATCATGAACTTAACATCCCATAACCCTACCAAATGCTAAGTACCACATTTAGGTCACCAATATCATACATATCTTACCTTGACCTCATCATTAGCAAAAATTCATAAAAAAGGAAACATTCATGTTCATAACTTATAATAAATGAAGTTACCATAAGCAACAATCCATATCTTACATACATAATTCACATATCTTTATAGCATAAAGAAACCAACCTATAACCCCTTTCCAAAGACCACTTGTGAAATGCATAAGTGAAGTCCCATACCCCACTCACACTAAGTATAACTACTTAAGAAGTCAGAGGTGTAGTTGATATTCTTGTCATATTCATAGTCTTATCATATAGGGAAATTTAGCCTTAACCGATATAAACCATGTGAGCTACATGGAATCCGGTGTCCTACCCCCACAAATAAAAGAGGTGTCCTACTAGGCAAAGACCTGTTTGGGCACATAGTTATGGGATAAGGAGATTGCTACTAGAAACCCGAACTTTCTAACGTAAAAGGTTTCCATCTCATGAGATAACTTACTTTGTAAAGCCGAAATTTCTAACGTAAAAGCTTCCATCTCATTTTCATATCCACTCGGTGCTAAGCATAATTCCCTTTAAAATTCATATTAAGTCATTACTTAACTTCATGTTCGTAAAAGAATGCACTAGGCACTCTAATCAACATGGTATCATAATAGCTCATAGATTCATTAGGTGAGAATGTCTGTTCAACCTTAGAATCATCAATATGAGAGTAAACCTTTCACATCATATTCGTAGTGTATTCATGAGAATAGTCTTTCATTCAACAAAACAATTCTATCATAGTCAAAGACATATCATACATAATCATTTGTAATGGTAGGTGAGAATGATCTTTCAACAATACCACAATTTACACAATAGTCATAGGATCCTCACCTTCTAGGTGGATCATAAGTTCATACACAACTCCCATAAAAATGTACAAACCATCATAACTTTGCCCTTCAAGGACCATGAATCACAATCAACCCAAACATACACAATTACTACATCATATAAGAGGAATTTCATGATTCAATAACTAATTCAACATAAACATAATCAATTGACATACTTCTAATATTAACCAACCGACATCATCAATTCATGATTTATCAATATGGGGGAATCATGGGTATATGGGGAATTTTCATCATAAAACAATAATACTTCATCAATCCAATCATATTTCATCATAAGCAACCATAACCAACCATAAATAAACAATTGAAAATGTTTTGGAAGGAGACCCATGACATAGACTGAGAACCCTATGTTTGGAGGAAATTGGAATCATAAAAACCAAGATTTGAGGTGACTCTATTGGTGGAAACTACCCATAGATGAAAAGCAACCATACCTTGATGAAGAATCCCCAAGAAAATTGAGGAAGAACTCTTGAAATCCATAAACCCTAGCTCCATTTGCTCCTTTCTTCTTCCTTGAGCTTTAGAGAGAGAGATATTGAGAGAAGAGGGAGTTTTTTATTTGATTTGGGTGTTTGAGTATAATGACTTAGTCTTGTGAATTTTGACTTAAAAATATCTTATATAGTAACCCTTAAAACACCCAAAACGACCCCACTTTAATAGGATTTGAAAAGGAAATTATTTAATTTACCCTCACTAAGTCACCATGCCCAGGCACCGCGAGGTACCTTCATGAGCCATGGTGAGGACCCGTGGCCCTCCTCGTGAAGGTGAGGCAATGGATAAGATTATGGAGCAAAAGCCCTCCTTGCCCAAGGCATATTCATGAAGGGCTCCGCGAGCCGTGGTCCCTTCCATGAGGTTGAGGCAGTAGCCATCCCTTTTGGGGCCCCTAGCTCAAATGCACAAGGCATCTTCACGAGAGGCTCCATGATTCGTGGTCCCTCTCGTGGCCTTGAGGTAGTAGCTAGGATATTCGGTGGCCATTTTCCATGGCCAAGGCAACTCCATGAGCCCCCTTCACGAGCCGTGGTGAGGACCACGGTCCGTGGTCCTCCTCGTGAAGGGTGAGGCAATGTGCCTATGCTAGGAGCAGCCTTGGCCTTTGGCTTTGCCTTGGGACTTGCTTTTTGGCTTTGACCCTTATAAACCTCATTTCAACCCTAAATGATCTTCTAACATACATGGAGTCATTTTTTGATTTTTAACCTCTACATTTAGGCTCTAGTTTAACCTACCATTTTCCAGAGTGTTACATTTTCTCCCATTTGGGAACATTTGTCCTCAAATGACAATTTAGACACCTTACGGAATTAAAGACACAAGACTAGCAGCCCATCATGCATGCAACATCTAAATAATGCACAATTCAAAGGAGGAAACATCAACTCCATCCCAAGACATAATCGATGCAATCACAAGGAGGTAGGAACTACAACCACAACCTGTTATGCACAAAACTAATCATTTCATATAAACATGGGAGGAACTATCTTCTCCAACTTAAAGCAAGCTCAACACAACATCATGGAGCCAATATACCATTTTATCACCATCATAACTAAGCATGGTCATCAAATCATCTCATGAAGTCACATATGCCATCATCATGTTAAAATGCAAACCAACATGAGAAACATATAATTCATGAAAGCTCAATTTACACTAAACATGAATTTAATCAAGAACATGCATAACATAAGGAAATCATGGAAAAACTCATACAACATACAAATGACTCCCAAAACACCAAAACTCAAAAGGAACTATTTACCTCAAGCTTGAACAAAACTAGAAGGAAAAAGAGGAGGATTGTGGGACTTCATATCGGCCTCAGCCTCCCATGTAGCACCGTCAACTAAGTGATTCCTCCATATAACCTTTATGGAAGCTACTTCCTTATTTCTCAACCTCTTAACTTGCCTGTCTAAAATCTCTACTGGAACCTCTTCATAAAAAAGACTGTCATCAACTCCCAAACCCTCTATAGGAATGATTGATACCAGATCACCAATACACTTCTTAAGCATGGAAACATGAAATGCTGGGTGAACCGGATCTAATTCATTTGGCAAGTCTAATTCATAGGCAACTTTCCTAACACGTTGCAAGATTTAATATAGGGCCACATACCGAGGACTAAGCTTCCCTTTCTTAACAAACCTCATCACACCCTTCATATGTAAGATTTTCAAGTAGACCCAATCACCAACTTTGAATTCTAGATCCCTTGTTCTAACATCGGCATAGGACTTTTGCCTACTTTGGGCCGTCTTCAACCTCTCTCTAATGAGTTGAGCCTTTTCAATGGCCTTATAAACTAGTTTAGGACCAACTAAAGCTATTTCACCTACTTTAAACCAAACAATCAGAGATCTACATCTCCTACCATATAATTCTTCAAAAGGAGCCATGGCGATACTTGAATGGTAACTATTTGTCACAACCCGGGGTTACCCCCCAGAAGTAACACGGCGTACTTGACCTCCGAAGGGGTCTCGTACAAGCCCTTAGCATAATCATCACATAAAGACATAGAACAAGGCAGAAAAATTAAAACTTTTTCTTTACAATCAAAGTCATTTTATAAAACAAACGAGAGTCTAGACATTGTCTCATTTGACCATCTAATACACTCGAATGGTTTCTAGATGGAAATACTAAAAGAAACTCAAAGTAAACTACTTGTCCTCGAAACTTGAGGACTGACCAACTAAGCTTGGGGAAACTAACTAATCCAAGCTTGAATCAAGAATACCACCACCAAGGACCAATCCCTACATTTGTAGAAAACATAGAAATATGGGTTAGCACAAAATGTACTAAGTATGGTAGCCATGCATAAAAATATTTAAAATATGCTTAAAACAAATATTTTGTTTGAAACCATGCTATATGCCATTTTTGAACATCATCTTTGGAATAGTTAGAGAATGTAGCTCATAAAACAAACCATACACACTTCATCATAACATTGAGGATATCATCATAGTCACAAGTATAGTATCCAATACAACATAATGCATACTCCAATCTTCACAAGACATAGTTCACATATATAATTCAATGCCAAGATCATATCATCATAATTAAACCATCACATAAGTAACCTTGAACTCTACTTGTGCAAAGCATAGATAGGATCCCATAATCCTATCTACACAAAGTATTACTTCTAGGCAACCCTGATCATGCATAACATACCTTGACCTTATTAATAGCCAACATTCATAAACAAGGAGACATTCATGCTCATATCTTTTAATAAATAAAGTCACTCATAGTAATAATCCATATTATGCATACATAATTCATATATCTTCATATCATAAGGAAACCACATTATAGCCCCTCTATAAGTCTACTTGTGCAATGTGCAAGTGAAGTCCCATACCCCACTCACACTAAGTAAAGCTCATTTGGAAGTCATTATTATAGTCCAAATCCATATTCACAATAAAGCATACATTCATAATCATCAAATCATAGGAGAGACATACCATACCCACTCTCAAAATCTACTTGTGCAATACATGAATGAAGTCGTATACCCCCATCCATACTAAGTAAAACTTCTAGAGGAACCATAGTACCTAACTCATGTTCTTATCATAATTCATATTCTTATCATTTATGGATAATCATAATCAATACAAATACATAAGGAGAGTCATACCATACAACAATCCAATCAACATAGATGATACCTTCATGTCTTACCATAGAATAATGAACCAACCCACAATCCCTTTTTGTGCAATATAAAAGTGAAGTCCTATATCCCCACTCCTACTAAGTAAGCTTATCAAGAAATCACAAGTATAGTTCAATTCATATTCATTATCTTAATACATATGGAGAAGTGCATTAACCGACATAGACCATGTGAGCTACATGGAATCCGGTGTCATATAACCCCACACAGAAAAAAGGTGTCCTACTTGCCTAAGGTAGAACTAGACATATATAGCTATAATGTGGATCCATTAGCTAATACCTATGCGGGCACATAGTTATGCGATAGGGAGATTGCTTCTAGAAACCCGGCCTATTTTACTAGTGGGAGAGTTTCCATCTCATGAGAGCATATGTAAAAGACCCGACCTAAAACTAGCAGAAGAGTGTCTACCGCATTAGAGCATATGTAGAAGACCCGGCCTAAAACTAGCGGGAGAGTCTCTACCTCATTTGCCATATCCGCTCGGTGCAAAGCATTATTCTCCAACTTATACATAGTTAAGGAGAATTACAATTTCACATGTGAAGGAGTACATTACCATTCATTCAGCCCAACTCATAACATACCTCATTGATTCAACATGGTGAGAACTACCTTTCACCTTAGAATCATCATATAATTATCCAAGACAATTCATACATAATCATGTGTAGTAGTAAAGGAAACTGGTTCAACAATACAATAATTCACACATTAGTCATTGGATCTTCACCATTCAAGTGGAACATAACTTCATACATAACTACATGAAAAGTAATCATCTCCACCTTTCAAGTGGATCATTCCATTCATATATAAGAATCTTAAACATAAAGTACCTTCATACATTGCCTTCAAGGCTATACTTCAAGATTCAACACCTACAATTTACCCTTCAAGGGTCATAGATCATCTCTTGCAATCACACTTAGAATTACTACTTTAAGCATGAATCAAACAAGACTAATTGACTAAATTAACATAGATACTATTCTAAGTATTCATATTGCATGAACAAACCCATCTCAATATCATAAAGTTGGGCTCATGGGGAAGCAGATGGGTTCATGGGGAATTTCACAATAAAAACCCTCAATTAACATCAAATTCATCATACTATAGGATAATTAACATAAAGAAATCATTTTCAAGAAGAACCCATGGCTAGAATCAAAACCCTAGTGTTTGAACAAATTCCCAATTTCAAAAATTAGTGTTGAAGGGCTTCATGGAGAAAGAAATTCCATGAATGAAGGTTCCCATACCTTAATTGAAGCTTTGCCACGAAATTGGAGTGAAAACCTTGGAGCTTGAACCCTAATCTTGAAACTTTTGGTGTTCTTCAATGTAGGAACTTGTAGAGAGAGAAATATTGGAAAAGAGATGGACATTTTATTTCGAATTGGGTGTTTAGAAAGTGATTAATTTTGGGGATATTTTAATATAAAATCCCTTATATATTTATTTGGAAATAATATAAAATATACCCACTTTCTAATTTAACTTAAAAATAATATTTACGAAAACGTCCTTGCACATATGGGCTTACCCAAAAAAAAAACTAAGGAAATGTTTAAGGAAGCATTTAAGGTCCTTGAAGTGGTCCACTAGCCTTGGACCCTCCCTTGGACTTTGCCTTTGTCTTTTTAAAGCTTAGGCATATCCATGTGAGTATTCAGAAGGCCTATTTATACCAAATATATATTTATTTAAAAATAATATAGACTATACCCATTTAATTTAGACTAAAAAGTAAATTACGAAATTACCCATTTTTATGCCTCTCTTGGATTGCCCAAATAAAACTAAGGCAATTACCAAGGTTGATTTTAAGGCCCTTGAATTGATGTACCTTCCTTAAAACCTCCCTTGGACTTGCCTTTAGCTTTTTAAAGCCAAGGAATAAGTCTACAAGGGAGTACACGGCAGTGGGCCCCCACATGCACACGTGGGTTGCCTTAAAAAAACTAAGGCATTGGTTCAAGGAACCCTTTAAGGGTCATGGACTTCTTCAAGTCCCTTGAACCCATACATGAACTGCCAACTTTGCCTAAAATGGCTAAGACAATGTTCACAAGGCCCTTCAAGGACAGTAAACTGCTTCACGTCCCTTGAAGCCTCAAGTGAACTGCCTTTATTCCAAAAATGGTCAAGGCATTGTTCACGAGATATTCTAAGGATAGTGAAGTGCTTCACGTGCCATGAAGCCTCTCTTGAACAAATGCCTTTTGCCCACACGACTAAGGAAAAGTTCAAGGGAGCTTCTAAGGATAGTGATGCCTTTTGCCTTCCTTGAACCCTCTCTTGACCTTATACTTGGTCAAATTTTTGGACTATTTCATAACTCCAATTTATGCATAAATTTCTAAGGTTCATACGTTAGGCTCTAGTTTCACCTATCAATTTTTCGGGTTGTTACACTATTGTTGTTGGCAAACTCTATCAATGGTAGATGATCATCCCAATTACCCTTGAAGTCTATAACACACACCCTTAACATGTCCTCTAAGGTTTGGATGGTGCGTTCTACTTGACCATCCATTTGAGGATGAAAAGCGTTACTAATCTTAACATTGGTACCTAGCCCTTTTTCGATGCCTTCCAAAAGTGCGAAGTAAATTGAGTACCCTGATTCCAAATAATCGATAACGGGATCCCATGCAACTTCACTATCTTTTTAACATAGAATTTGGCATATTCTTCCGCCGAAAAGGAAACCTTGATAGGAATAAAGTCGGCGGATTTTGTAATTCTATCAACAATGACCCAAATAGAATCATCTTGCCTTTGAGTATGAGGCAACCCCACAATAAAATCCATATTCACATTATCCCACTTCCAAGTAGGAATATCTATATTTTGGGACAAGCCTCCCGGCCTTTGATGTTCGGCCTTAACTTGTTGGCAAGTTGGGAATTTGGCTACAAAACCCGCTATATCCTTCTACATACCATTCCACCAATAGACTTCCCGCAGATCACGGTACATCTTGGTGGCTCCCGAATGAATAGAATACCGCAAACCATGACCTTCTTCTAGAATTTCCTCTCTCAAGCCATCAGCATCCGGAACACATAATCGACCTTGGTACCTAAGCACCCCATCTCCCCCTTGGGAGAAAGCCTCAACAGACTTTTTGAGTACCGATTCTTTCAACTCCATTAATATGAGATCAAGGTCTTGTTTGGACTTCAAGTTCATTACAAAGGATGATTCAGAAGCATTATGAACCATGACGCTACCCTTGGTGGAAACCACTAGTTGGACACCTAATCGGGCCAACCTATCTACATCACGAACTAACTCCTTCTTCTCATCTTCTACATAGACCACACTACCCATGGACAATCGACTTAGGCCATCCGCAACTACATTGGCTTTGCCGGGGTGGTAAAGGAAACTTATGTCATAATCCTTTAAAAGTTCTAACCACCTTCTTTGTCAGAGATTCAAGTCTTTTTGGCTGAACACATATTGAAGACTCTTGTGATCGGTGAACACATCTACATGGACCCCATACAAGTAATGTCTACATATTTTCAAGGCAAATACCAGCGCCGCTAGTTCAAGATTATGGGTCGAATAATTCTTTTCATGAATCTTAAGTTGCATTGAAGCATAGGCAATCACCTTACCATGTTTCATAAGGACACATCCCAAACCCACTCGAGAAGCGTCACAATATACCACAAACCCATCGGTTATACCCTCCGGTAAGGTCAACACCAGAGCGGAAGAAAGCTTATCTTTCAACTGTTAGATGCTTTTCTCACAAGCCTCCGACCACACAAATTTAGCTTTCTTTTGAGTCAAAGCCGTCAATGGAGAAGCAATAGAGGAAAAACCCTCAACAAACCTCTTATAATAATCAGCCAAACCTAAAACGTTTCTAATATCGGTAGCAGTTAGAGGTCTAGGCCAACTCTTGACTGCATCCGCCTTCTTAGGATCTATCTCAATACCCATGGTCGACATAATATGACCAAGGAAGGCAATCGACCTAAGCCAAAACTCCCATTTACTAAACTTAGCATATAATTGGTGGTCTTTAAGAACTTGCAATACAATCTTCAAATAATTCATATGTTCACCATCACTCCTTGAATAGATCAAAATATCATCAATAAAAGTGATCACAAACATATTAAGGTATTGCTTAAACATCCTATTCATTAGGTCCGTGAATAGGAACTCATAGTGACCATATCTTGTTCGGACGACCATATTGGGAATGTCAACCCCTCTCACCCTTAGTTGGTGATAGCCCGAACGTATATCAATCTCAAAAAGCAGCTAACTCGTTGGAGTTGGTCAAACAAATCATCAATTCTAGGAAGAGGGTATTTATTATTTATCGTGACGTTGTTCAATTGACGGTAGTCTATACATATTCTAAAGGACCCATCCTTCTTTCTCACAAACAATACCGGAGCACCACATGGAGATATGCTTAGTTGAATAAAACCTTTGTCCAACAAATCCTTGAGTTGTTCGTTCAACTCTTTCAATTCAGCCAGAGCCATTCTATAAGGAGAAATGGATATGGGTTGTGTATCCTAAAAAAGATCAATGCCAAAATGTATTTCCCGTTCGCGAGGAATGTCGGGCAAGTCATCCGAAAAGACTTCTGGAAATTCACTCACCACGGGGACCGACTCTAAGGAAGGAGTCTCGGACTCAACATCCACAACCCTAACAATATGGTAAATGCACCCCTTGGAGATCACTTTCCTAGCTTTGAGACAAAAAACGAATTGACCTCTAAGGATAGAATTTTCCCCCTTCCACACTAAAATGGACTCATTTGGAAATTGAAACTTAACCACCCGAGTTCTACAATCAATAATGGCAAAACATGCATGCAACCAATCCATATCCAAAATGACATCAAAGTTTAACACTACAAGAATAAGTCGTATTTATGTCCAACATTTAAGGACGAGTTAATAATCCCGTCACTAAAAGTATACATATTGGGACAAGATTATATTTCGATCCTAAAAGCTATATGTTTTTGAGAAGGTGTGAAAGTCGGTCCCTAAAACTATTAATAACTTGTCCCAATTGTACCGAGAGAGCGCACCTCCAAAACATCCCTAAAAATTTTAATAAAATCAACTTTATTTTTTCTGAAAACGTAGGCGCCAAAAGAAGCCTTATTTCCTAAATATCTAAAAAAACAATGTTTTCTCTCAATAGCCAATGGTCGTAACTTAGCCTTTACGTATTCTCGAGAACACACACTCTATTTTTCATCTCGATCAAGTGCACGTTCTACCTAGGGTTATCTAGCTCTTCCTCAAAGCCTCTCTATTGATCAACAACATCTTTGTTTGCTTCTTTCTACTACGAAATTCTGGTAAGTTTTCTTTTCTTTTTCTTCCTGTTCTCTGTTATGTCGTTCAACTTTGCCCAATTTTCTTGTTTTATTGAGTTCAGATTCTAATTGATGGTTTAATTTTTTGAAGTGTATTCAAGTTTGTAGAATATTGTGTGTTCGAAAAATCACATAGCCCATAATGTAAAGCTTTTTTTTTCTGAAAAATAACTAAGAGGCCAACACCCTGCTTCTGTTATTCTCTACTTCGTGATTTCCATTATTCAATGGACACCAAACTTACTTGTATGAATGAATATTTGATTGTCGTTTGATTAGTTGATGATTATAAAATACAAAAATTCTTTATATTGGAGTTTTTATCAACTTGTAGTAACCAAACTGATTATTTTCTATATACTACAACACAAGTAATTTTTTTCTTTTATTTATCTGTTGTCGAACGTGAATCGATAAATATTTTAACTTGACTGATTAAGTTGTTTTTGGATACTTTGACCAGTGAATTAAAGATAGTGATTACTATGTTTTATACTCGACGATTGATAAGTCAATTTTGTTTCAGTAATTAGTCTGTGTTAACCATCAAAGTAGGCTTAAGACTTAACTTATTTGATCTAATGAATCTTTTAATCACATAGCATACACGATATCCAGAAAAATAAACTATGTACTTCACCTCTTATCCTAGTAGGTCTTCTCACGCAAGTAGTGTAGGAAATCTCCTTCGCAATGCTCTCCCATATTCTAGTTAATTCTTCCTTCAAATCTACTCAAGTACCTTTTAATCCATTTGATGAGTTCAGAGTATATAATTTCGAATACATGGGAAATTTTTGAACTCCTCAAGTTTCCTACGCTTGAATGGCATATCAACTGAATCCTTAGCGACTGAAGTTTGAGAACTGTTTCCTTGTGCATTCTTATGGACTGTGTATTCATTAGCATTTGTCTCTTCTTCTTTGTTTGATTTAACAATAGTCTGTTCTGAAGCTCGATTTGTCTCTCTCCTGCTCTTGAAATCCACCATTATGGTCTCTGCCAAAATATCGTTCATGGTTTCTTCAATAACCTCATTTGCACTTTCTTTGAGAACTCTCATCATTGAATCAGTAGTCTACTCTGCATCATTCTTGATGAATGTAGCATGTTTTCCTGACCTATTAGTTTCAGCAGATCAAACATTTCTAATAAATGGTTTACGATTCAATGACTTTTTTGGTACAATCTTCTGATCCTTGTATAACAAGTCCATGATTTCATCAACTGTTGTATCCATATAAATTTAATCAAAGCTCATACTATAATCAAATTCTTGTTCACTTAGCTTCTGTACTTTAAGAGCCAAAGATAAATGAGTAAAAACACTTTTTTAGAATTTCTGGAATCATAATGAACTACTTTTGTTGATATGTTGTTCTCGTATTCATCATTAATGATGACTATGGAGTGATCATTTTGTTGTTCACGTAGATAGTTTAATTATTAGAGAGCACGCTAAAACTCGCTTTAATCTGAGTTCCCTATTTTAGGCGTGGCAAGTGTCTAACAAGGAAGTTGGTGATTCAAATCACTCCTACAATTATTCTCATCAAATGCTGAACATACAAACTTCTTATGCTTAAATGACTTATCAGCTGAATCCTTAGCCAATATAGTTTGAGAACTGTTTCCTTGTGCATTTTGAAGGACTTTGTATTCATTAGAATTTGTCTCTTCTTCTTTGTTTAATTTAATAGTAGTCTGTCTGTTCTAAAACTCGATTTTTCTCACTCCTGCACTTGAAATCCACCATTTTAGTCGCTGCCAGAATAAGTTTCATGGTTTCTTCAAGAACTCCACTTGCACTTTCATTGAGTACTTTCATTGTTGAATCAACACCAGTCTGCTCTGCATTATTCTTGACAACTGTAGCATGTTTTCCTGTCCTTTTAGTTCCACCAGATCCATCGTTTCGAATAAATGGTTTATGATTCAATGGCTTTTTTGGTACAATCTCCAGATCCTCGTAGAACTAGTCCATAATTTCATCAACTGTTGTATCCATATAATGTTCATAAAAACTCATACTATAATCAAATTCTAGTTCTCTTAGCTTAATGTACTATAGGAGCCAAATATAAGTAACTAAAAACACTTTTTTCTGGAATTTCTAGAATTAGAATGAACAACTTTTGTTGATCTATTGTTCTCGTATTCATCATTAACGATGACTATGGAGTGATCATTTTTTTCTGAATAGATAGTTTAATTATTAGAGAGCGAGCTGAAACTGGCTTGAATCTGAGTTCCCTGTTTTAGGCGTGTCAAGTGTACAACCTAAAGATTCTTTATATTGGAATCTCGATTGAGTTAAGTAATTATTTTATTTCATTAATTTGTTACATGTCGTTAATCTACACATTTGTTAACATCACTGATTTACTAGACTTTGGAGTCTTTGAACAATCAACTAAAAATAGTGATCACCAAGCTTAGACTAATTCTGGCAAAAAAGGATGGTAGCAAATACTTTCAAGCTAAAATATATAAACTAGATTTGGCTGAATCAATCCTCATCTTTACAAGTTTTTTTGTTCTGATTGTCTTAGATTTTAAATAGAATTAGCTTAAACTAAATCGAGCAGAGGTATAGGTAGTGTCCTTAGAAGGTAGAAACTAATGTCATGTTGGCTGGGTTGTTCAAGGTTGTTCTGAATGCATGTATAATTAAGAAGCCATGAGAAACTATATGTATGGATCTGATATGTGTGGATTGCACAAGCATTAACCATTAGGCAACAATGGCATCTAGACAAACCATGTATTTTGAACCTGCAAAGTTTATCATCAGTAGGTAAACAATTTGATAACATTCGTAAAATAAAAAAGAAACTTTAACAGAGAGTTTAGGATGCCAGCTCTTCATAGAAGTTAAATAAATTGTTTTAAATTTCCTTAGGCTTCTCCAAGCTGATTTACATGTAAATCTGCCCGTGTCTTCAATGGTCCAGACTGGGACGTCTTTGTGTACATCATGAATTTTGATACCTTGAATGTGCTCGGCAATGTTAGAAGGAATTGTATCCATCAGTTTTGGCATTTTCCGTATTTTATTTTCAATGTAGTCTGAGATTTTGATATCCTTAGAGCTTTGTTGATGCTTAAGGAGGTTACAGTGGGGGCAGTTTTCCGTCCCGTTATCCCACCAGAAAGAGCAATTTCCCTTAGCAATTTTCAAGAGTATGTGGTGATCATTGTATTTTTTAACCTCCATCATCCTTTAGCACATATGAGATTGTCCCGATCTCCATTTATTTCCAACTGGATGAGTTATAGTACAATACTTAGCCTCTAAGAACTAGTTAAGTAGAGAGGTTTTTGTTCAAAAATTACACAAGACCTTAGCTAGTAGAATGACAGAACTTTGTACAGAATTAATCTTCTGATATAGATTGCCCTTATTCTCACTGTTTCTATTAGAATTGTAGACAAACCAGTGTGCCTTTCTTCTCCCTGTTCTGCACTGCTGCATTGTTTTATTTTTGCTGAACAAGGAAATATATTACTTTATCAAAAGGTGTCTATAGAGACTTATGGAACTGCCATTGAACTAGCAGGAACAATATTTACATCCATTACAAGAGCACTAGAAGGAAAACTGGTACTTTCGTGTATATACAGAGATGCGGCAGTCTGCACTGTTGCATTCTGGGACTACCTCTTTGTTTATAAAATTCTCTATGCACAAATAGTATTTGGATTCTTGATAAATGCATCTCAATATTTTTTTGATCATTTTTTCTTATGAACTTTTATTGATGTTTCTAGATAACACTTGGTGAAATTTGAACTGCTTTTGGGGTGAGTGATCGACCTAATTCTAGTATGAAATTTACATGTATACAATAGATATTAATCATTTTTTTAAATTTTGAACCAACAGATTTTCAATATTGAAGTTTCAAGTCAAGATACAAGTTTTGAAATAACGCACAAGCTTGTTATTAGTTTCCTACGAATGTTATGCAAAACTCAATAGTATAATCTAACTCGGATGTTAGATATGTTTTTTGAAGAAAATATTGCAACTAACATCATGGGATGTTAACCAATTTATTATAATTAATCGCAATATTTATCTCTATCTTCTTGGTTTTGTATTTCTGTATCTTTTTTATTAATCGAGAGTTTTAGTAGAGATTTAGTGTTTGTTAAAGAGTTTTATTTGTTGTGATATCAATTTAACTAGGACCATGATGTTCAATCTAAGGACAGAAATGTTGCTCATCTCTAAGGACAATTTAAGACCACAAATGTCTCGTCTCTAAGGAATAATCTAGGACCTGAAATATTCTCATCTCAAAAACCAATAAAGGACCAGGTCATTCTCATCTATAAAACTAATGAAGGACTAGGTCATTATCGTCTCTAAATTAAATCAAGGACGAGGTTATTATCGTCTCAAAATTAAACTAATCAAGCACTAGAATGTTCTTGTCTCAAATGATTTCTAGGACCAGGTTGTTGATGGTCGCTAAAGACATTTAACGACCTGAAAATACGACATTCCCAAGATGTATATGATCTATTTGAGACCAGATATGTAGTCTCTCAAAGAATTTCAGGACAAGATTTTTCCCATCTCCAATGCCATGTAACAACCAGTATTTTTTCTTCGTCGCTAAAGACCAATTACGACTAAGGCAGTTGCGACGAGTGGAGACCAGCCTTTTTCTGGTCTCTACTTCACATTTGGGACCAAATATAGACTTTTAGGGACTACATTTCCCTTCCTTATAGACTTTTTTTTTTTTGTAGTGTAACATGTCTAACTCTATCAAATCAACCAAAGTGACTTTATGAGACAAAGAAATAGGACAACTTCTATAGACTCTTTTTGCCACTACCGAGTCACCAATCGGGGTAGAAACTGAAAAAGGTTTTCTAACACATCAGGGAGTATTTAAAATTTCATAGACACATAAGGAGTAGCAAAAGACAAAGTGCCACCGGGTTCTAACAATGCATACACATCAATGGAAAAGACTTGTAACATATTGGTTACAACATTTGAGGAGCTCTCTTGGTCAGCTTGGGATTGAAGAGCATAAAAGCAGTTTTTCTTGGGAGCATCAGAATTTGAACCACTAGGAGGGACTTGCTTGCCCGCTCTTTCTTGAACCTTTAGCATGGGACAATCTCTCATTATATGATTGCTCTTTCCACAATTATAGCAACCATCCATGCCAACTGGGCACTTACCACCATGTTTCTTAGCACATTTTGCACAATTACACCTATCAACAAAAGAACCACCACTATTACCTCCTTGTGGCTTAGGGTTAGACACTCTATCTTTGTTGACTCTTGGAGCACTAGAGGATCCTTGTATGGAAAAATTTCTCTTGAACCTTGGTCTACCTTGACCCTCAAATATACCCTTGGAAGAATTCTCGTCATTGATCCTTGCCTTCTTTACTTCCATATTCACTTGCTTAAGCTTTTGTTCCTCCATTTGTTTGGCATGAACCATAAGACGTGAAATATTCATACTTAGGATGTGCATTTTCGAACGACATTCATTGACTACCAAGTCGGATACCCCCATAACAAATTTGATCATATTGGACCTAGAGTCCGCTACCGGAGCATACTTAGACAATTGGGTGAACTTAAGGGCATACTCCTTTACACTCAAACTCTCTTGACTAAGATTTATGAAATCTTTCATTTTTTCATTCCCTCAACTCTAGGGGGAAGAACCTATCAACGAAGACCGACTTGAACAATTCCAAATCTACCGGACCCGCCCCTACGACTCTCTCACCTTTCCATTTCTCATACCATACTTGAGCCATATCCTTCAATTGGTAGATGTCTAGTTCCGCCTTCTCTTGTGGAGACACTCCCATAGCATCAAGCACCTTCAACACTTCATCGATCAACCCTTGTGGGTCTTCCTCCACTTTAGAACCAAAGAACATAAGAGGGTTCATTCTTGTGAAATCCCTTATCCTTGAAGTGGTAGTACTCACATTAGGGTTCACATAAGTTCTAACATCTATATTGAGTTGGGCCGTTACGGCTTGAGTCAATACTTGGAGAGCCGACCTTATTTCCACATTTTTCATAGCCCCCACATTAATAGGGACTTGAGGAAATTGAGGCTATTGAGGACCTTGAGGAGGAACTCCCTCATTCACAATCTCATCTTCCATCCTTCTTGTATTCATAGCCTATAGACACAAGAAAAGGGCTAGGAAAAGGACTTCATAGAGTTAAAACTCTAAGGCACGACTAAAGAGTAATGAAAGAAGTGAAATATTTTTAAACATCTTATAGCCTCTCATTCATAAGTGTTGCACTCTTCATACTCATGAACAAGACTCTACTAGACATGGTTCATGAGACATCACCCTAGAATCATTCTAAACCTTGTGTTCTAATTACCAAGTTTGTCACGACCCAGGGGTACCCCCTAGATGTAACACGGTGTACACGACCCCGAAGGGGTCCTATACAAGTCCTTAGCATAATCATAACATAAGCAATAAAACTGATGCAAAATTTAAAACTTTTACAATAGAAGTCATTCATTTAATATCAAAAAGTAGGAGTCTAAACATTACCTCAATGAACCATCTACTACAATAGAATGTCAATAAGAGTCACAAACCTTTACAATATCGTCTCTAAAAGAAATGTAAGATAGAAACCAAAAACTATTAAGTCTTGTCCTCAAACCATGAGGACTCACCGAGCGTGGAGAATAGTCAATCCAAGCTCTACATGAAAGAATAAGTATACCTCAACGACCGGAATCTACACTTATGTAAATGTAGAAAATATTGGTTAGCACAAATAATGTACTATGTATGGAATCCATGCATAGAAAATCCTTAAAACATGCATAAAAGAGAAATTTAGTTGAAACCATGCATTTATCAAGTTTAAAAGCCATCATGCACATTTGTGAAAAATCATAAGTCATACCATATCATAAGCAACCCCAAAGCTATACTAGTGCAATGCAAACACAAGATCTTATAACCCTACCAAATGCTAAGTACCACTTTTAGGTCACCAACATCATACATATCTTACCTTGACCTCATCATTAGCCAGCATTCATAAACAAGGAAACATTCATGTTCATAACTTATAATAAATGAAGTTACCATAAGAAAAAATCCATATCTTACGCACATAATTCACATATCTTCATAGCATAAGAAAACCACCCTATACCCCCTTTCCAAAGACCACTTGTGCAATCCATAAGTGAAGTCCCATAGCCCCACTCACACTAAGTAGAACTTCTTAAGAAGTCATACGTGTAGTTCATATTCTTGTCATATTCATATTCTTATCATATAGGGAAATTTAGCCTTAACCGACATAGACCATATGAGCTACATAGAATTCGGTGTCTTACCTCCACAACAAAAAGAGGTGTCCTACTTGCCTAAGGTAGAACTTTATATATTAGCTTTTAGGTGGATCCACTAGCTAAAGACCTATGTGCACACATAGTTATGAGATAAGGAGATTGCTACTAAAAACCCGGACTTTCTAACGTAAAAGGTTTCCATCTCATGAGATAACTTACTTTGGGAAGCCAGAATTTCCAACGTAAAAGCTTCCATCTCATTTTCATAGCCACTCGGTGCTAAGCATAATTCCCTTTAAAAGTCAAATTAAGTCTTTACTTAAGTTCATGTTTATAAAAGAATGCACTAGGCAATCAAGTCAACATGGTATTATAATAGCTCATATATTCATTAGGTGAGAATGTCCTTTCAACCTTAGAATTATCAATATGTGAGTAAATCTTTCACATCATATTTATAGTGTGTTCATGAGAATAGTCTTTCTTTCAACACAAAGTTCTATCATAGTCATAGACATATCATACATAGTCCTGTGTAAGGGTAGGGGAGAATGTTCTTTCAAAAATACCACAATTTGCATAATAGTCATAGGATCCGTACCTTCTAGGTGGATCATAAGTTCATACACAACTCCCATAAAAATGTACAAACCCTCATAACTTTGTCCTTCACGGGCCATGAATCACAATCAACCCAAACATACACAATTACTACATAATATAAGTGGAATTTAATGATTCAATAAGTAATTCAACATAAACATAATCAATTGACATGCTTTTAATATTAACCAAACCACATCATCAATTCATGATTTAGCAATATTGGGGAATCATGGGTCTATGGGGAATTTTCATCATAAAACAACAATACTCTATCAATCCAACCATAATTCATCCTAACCAACTATAATCAACCATAAAAAAACAATTGAAAACGTTTTGGAAGGCAACCCACGACATAGATTGAGAATCCTAGGTTTGGGGGAAATTGGAATCGTAAAAACCAAGTTTTGAGGGGACTCTAAGGGTGGAAACTACCCGTATATGAAAAGCAACCATACCTTGATTAAGAATCCGCAAGAAATTTGTGTAAGAACCCTTGAAATCCACAAACCTTAGCTCTAATTGCCCCTTTCTTTTTCCTTGAGTTTTAGAGAGAGAGATATTGAGAGAAGAGGGAGTTTTTTTATTTGATTTGGGTGTTTGAGTATAATGGCTTAGTCTTGGGAATTTTGACTTTAAAACATCTTATATCGTACCCCTAAAAACACCCAAAACAACCCCACTTTGATAGGAATTAAAAATGTATTTACTTAATTGACCCTCAATAAGTCACCACCCCTAGGCACCACGAGGAACCTTCATGAGCCATGGTGAGGACCACGACCCATGGTCCTGCTCGTGAGAGAGAGGCAGTGGCTAGGATTTTGGAGCACAAGCCCTCCTTTCCCAAGGCATCTTCACGAAGGGCTCCACAAGCCATGGTCCCTTCTATGACGTTGAGGCAATAGCCATGCCTTTTGGGTCCCCTAGCTCAAATGCCCATGGCATCTTCACGAGAGGCTCCACGAGCAGTGGTCAAGACCGCGAGTCATGGTCCTTCTCGTGGCCTTGAGGCAGTAGCTAGGATTTTGGGTGGCCATTTTTTCATGGACAAGGTAACTCCACGATCCCCCTTCATGAGCCGTGGTGAGGACCATGGTATGTTGTCCCACTCGTGAAGGGTGAGGCAGTGTGCCTAAGCTAGAGGCAGCCTTTGCCTTTGGATTTGGCTTTGGATTGGCACTTGCCTCTTGGCTTTGACTCTTATAAACCTCATTTCAACCCTAAATGATCTTCAAACATACACGGAGTCACTTTATGATTTTTATCCTTTACGTTTAGGCTCTAGTTTAACCTACAATTTTCTCGAGTGTTACAGATAGGCATTGTATGGTTATCATGACTTGAGGAGGTAAGCAAACCATCGATCCCCCTATGCAGTTTGAGGTTGAAATTGTGGTAGAAAGAGAACAAGATGAGATTGAGGTCACTAGAGATGAGACTGAGGTTACTGGAGAGTCTAAAAATGCTATAGAGAAAGAGCGGAGATAACCCAAAAAGTTGTTCCCATGCCTAGACCTCCACCTACATTCCCAATTTAGGTTGGTAAAGAAGGCTAAAGAAGGAAAATACCAAAGGTTCATTACTATGTTGAAACAACTTTACATCAATTTTTTGTTGATAGAAGCTTTGGAGAAATTGCCTAGGTATGCGAGGTTTATGAAAGATTTAGAGACTAAGAAGAGGGCCGTAAGTTTTGAGAGTGATGAAAGGTTGCACCATTGTAGTGCTATTACTACTATGTCACTTGTGCAGAAGAAAGAGGATCCTGGTGCTTTCACTATTCCTTGTACTATTAGGTTGTTGCATTTTTCAAAGGCATTGTGTGATTTGGGTGCTAGCATTAATCTTATGCCATTGTCTATCTACAAGAAGTTGGATTTAGGGGATACCAAACCGAGTGTGATGGACTACTCATGGCTGATAGAACTGTGTATAAGCCCATAGGTGTCTTTCAAGATGTACTTGTGAAAGTGGAGTTGTTTATCTTTCCGATGAATTTTGTAATACTTGATTGTGAGGTTGATTTTGAGGTCCCCATCATATTAGGGAGACCATTCCTTGCTACTTAGACCGCCTTAGTGGATATGGAAAGAGGATAGATGAAGTTCTGATTGAATAATGAAGAGGTGACTTTCAACATCTGTAGGCCCATAAAGTAGGTAAGCGATCTCAAGTTAGTATCAATAGTGAATCATATTTTGGAGCAAGGTTCTGAGGTATGTATCGAAGAGAGGTTGGGTGTTGATGCACTGGTGGCAGTTATGATGAATTTTTAGGGTAATGGTATTAAAGACTATGATGAAGTAGTTGCCGCACTTGATAGGTTCGAATTTGTTCCAAACAAAAGAAATTGGAGTTAGATATGAAGAATTACGGCTCTCCACCATCAAGTCCGTTTGTGGAAGCAGCTCCAAAATTGGAGATTAAGACTCTATCGTCACATTTGAGGTATGTATTCTTGGGGAGAGATGGTACTTTACCGGTAATCATTGCGGCCAATTTGAGTGAGGAACATGTAGAGGCATTGGTTTATGTGTTGAAGAGGTTCAAGCGGGCTATTGGATGGACTATTGCGGACATTACTAGGATTCCTCCGGGCATTTTTTCTCATAAATCCAACTCATGCCGAACAACAAGCCTTGTATTGAGCACTAAAGGACATTACATCTGCCTATTCAAGAGGTAGTGAAAAAGGAAATCATCAAATGGCTAGATGATGGGGTCATATACCCCATTGCAAACAGTAGTTGGGTGTGTCCTCTTCAGTGTGTGCCTAAGAAAAGTGGGATGGCTGTGGTTCCTAATGCGAAGAACGAACTTGTGTCCGATGAGGAACATGAACGGATGGACAGTATGCATGGATTATAGAAAATTGAATGCTTGGACAGAAAATGATCACTTCCTGTTGATGTTTATGGATCAGATATTGGATCGCTTTGCTGGTAAGGATTGGTATTTCTTTCTTGATGGGTATTCGGGCTACAATCAGATCCCCATTACTCTAGAAGACCAAGAGAAAACCACCTTCACATGCCCTTATTAAACTTTCACATTCAAACGAATGACATTTGGGTTGTGTAATGCTCCAGCGACCTTTCATATGTTGCATGATGTCGATATTTTATGATATGGTGGAGGACACTATTGAGGTATTTATGGATGATTTGTCTATGTTAGATGACTCATTTGATGGACGTTTGGATCATTTGGCCGAGGTACTTAAACGGTGTGAAGAGTGCAATCTTTTGCTCAATTGGGAAAAGTACCACTTCATGGTGAAAGACGGCATAGTTTTGGGTCATCAGATTTCTGAGAAGGGTATTGAGGTTGATAGAGCTAAAGTTGAGGTCATAGAAAAGCTTCCACCACCTATCTCTGTTAAAGGTCTTAGAAGTTTTCTTAGTCATGTAGGTTTCTATAGGAGGTTTATCAAGGATTTCTCTAAAATTGCACACCTATTGTAAAAACTTCTCGAAAATGAGTGTAAGTTTGATTTTGATGATGCATGTCTGAGAGTTTTTTGAGAGTTGAAAGAAGGGTTATTCCATGTCTATCATTATTTCACCGGATTGGGGGCAACCGTTTGGGGTGATGTGTGATGTGTGATGCGAGTGGAGTGGCGCTTGGTGTATTAGTGGGACAGAGGTGAGAGAAGATTCTTCATTCGATTTACTATGCCAGCAAAGCTTTGAATGTGGCTCAAAAGAACTCATTGCTGTGGTTTTCGCA
Organism: Solanum sparsipilum; assembly: GCA_029582215.1. Lineage (NCBI taxonomy): Eukaryota > Viridiplantae > Streptophyta > Magnoliopsida > Solanales > Solanaceae > Solanum > Solanum sparsipilum. The sequence goes on from JAKRZT010031348.1 coordinate 24,983, forward strand.
TTCGAGAAATTTTGATCGTACTTTCTTGGTACATAGGTCATAGTGCATACTGACTATTCCACATTGGGGTATTTGATGGCTAAGAAGGATGCAAAACCGAGGTTGATCATATGGGTATTGTTGCTACAAGAGTTTGATTTTGAGGTGAAAGACAGAAATGGGAAAAAAAATCAAGTTGCCGATCATTTGTCTAGATTACAGGAGGAAGCGATGCTACAATTAGGGGATAGGGCTAAAATTAATGATGCATTCCCAAATGAACAGGTATTGGCTACTTCTTGTGATCTTATCCCTTCGTTGGCATATTTTGATAATTACTTGGCAAGTGATTTGGTACCATTAGAGTTGTCATTCCACCGAACAAAAGAAGCTTATCCATGATGTGAGGAAGTTCTTTTGGGTTGAGCCTTACTTGTTTCGTATGTGTGCTGATGGGATTATTCGTCAATGTGTGCCAGAGGTTGAGATGATGAGTAACTAGAGGCGTGTCATTCATCGCCTGTTAGTGGGCATCATAGTGGTATTCAGACTGCTCATAAAATCGTGTCGTGTGGGTATACTGGCCTACCATTCACCAAGATGCTCATAATTTCACGAAGTCTTGTGACCGTTGCCAAAGAGAAATGAGGAATTTCAAAGAGGCAAGAGCTCCCTATGAATCTGATATTGGTGATTGAGTTGTTTCATGTTTGGGGTGTTGACTTCATGGGTCCATTTGTGCGTTCACATGGGATGAAGTATATTTTTGTTGTGGTTGATTTTGTGTCAAAATGGGTGGAAGCAATTGCACTTTCAAACAATGGGGATAATAGTGTCACAGCATTCCTGAAAAAGAGTTTCATCTCCAGATTTGGTACACCTAGCAATGAAGGTTCCCATTTTTGTAATATGTTGTTCAAAACGTTGCTAGAGAAATATGGAGTTCGTCACAATCTATTCACTCCTTCCCATCCGCAGTCTAGTTGGCAAGTTGAAGTGCTAAACACAAAGATAAAGCAAATACTTTCTAAGACTGTGAACGCCAACAAAACTGATTGGTCAAGGAGGCTTGATGATGCTCTATGGGCCTATCACACTACTTTCAAGAATCCCATAGGTATGTCCCCTACCAACTTGTATATGAGAAGTCGTGCCATTTGCCGGTAGAGCTAGAGCATAAGGCTATGTAAGAGCTAAAGAAGTTTAATTTGGATTGGGGCGCCGCGTCGAGGCAAAGAGTGAGTTACATTAATGAGCTTGATGAGTTTCGCCTAATAGTATATGAAAATCCATCCTGGTACAAAGAGAAGATGAAGAAGTATCATGATCAAAAGATTGAAAAGCATAGATTTGTTATGGGTGATTTGGTGCTTCTATTAAACTAAAGGCTGGGATTGTTTCCTGGCAAGCTCAGGTCCAAGTGGACCGGGCCATTTCTAGTAAGTCAAGTATTTCCATATAGAGCGGTTGAGCTCGAGAACAAGGAGGGAACAAGGTTCAAAGTGACCGAGCAGTGAATCAAGGTCTACATGGGGAAATTGGAGAGTGTGCAACAATTGATTCAGGCCTACTATCTTGATGAAGTATAAGTAATCAAGCGGCATGCGTCATCCCGTGACATTAAATCTAGTGCTGCTTGGGAGGGAACCCAACATGTACAATCTAGCCAACCATAGGTTTTTCTTTTCGTTATAGGAGTTTTCTTCTTTTATTTTTATTTTTGTAGCTCTTTAGTTAGGTTTTATTTTTGTAATAGTGTTGGCTAGATATAAAATATGGTCTGTGTCTAAAATATGTTTAGCAAATGTAAACAGCAAGTTCAGCCACGTCTGCAATGGCGAAAGGCAAAATCTGCAGAAAAATAGTTGTGCAGAGGTCTACGGACCCCATCGACGGTCTGTGGGTCCATCCATGGACCGTTAATGGCGTTCATAGACCCCGATAAGTTCACCCAATATTTAAAATTTTATAGTGACCTACGGTTTGTAGGTCGACCCACGGATCATCAACACGGTATCGTGGGTCCAAAATCTAGGGTTTGCCCTAACCGACCCGAACACCATTAAAATAAAACCACTCATTTTTAATTCATTCCCCCCATTCAAAACTCCCTCCCAACCATTTTAAACCCTTTTCTCTCCCACAATAACTCCATTAAATCCCCATATCCCACAGATCAAGTCCATTCACTTCCCCAAATCTCCCATAATATTTCTTCTCTTCCAAAATCACCCCGTTTACCCGTCACAACGATTTCTCGGTACGAGTTCGGTGTAAAAGGGCTAGCAAAGGTCCAAGGAGTTCATTGCAATCACAGACTCACCCACTTTGCTTACTTGTAAGGTAAAACGACTTCTCCCTAAGTTTTAATTTCGTTGTTCATTGTTTAAATCATGAAGTCGCGAAGAGGATCTTGACCTTGGGTTGTTTATCTATTAATTGCATGTGAAACTATAGTTAGAAACACCCTTGGGACAATAGAATGTTAATGTGTTGTTCATTTTAACAAAGTATATCAGCTAATAGGCCGAATAGGAAGTTTTCACTTTGGGTTCATAGGTTTTGTTGTGATAACCTGTAAATTCTTGTGAACATGGAACCCTAAGGATGATTAACTACCTAATTACTTGTTGAAATGCATGTATAGGGCTCAGTTGTAAATATTATTGAAGGAAAAGGACTAAAAGAAGTGAACCATCGGGAACCTGGCACATCCTGACCCACGAGACCTCATCTATAGACCGTATGGCATTATACAGTAGGTCATTATATGGACCGTAGGTCAGGTCCATGGGCCAGAAGCACATGAAATCCAGACTAAGTGTTGAACTACGGTGTGGACTACGGTCCATCGTTTCATCGACGGATCATTCTGCACATCTGTGGTTCCAATATTAGAGAACCAATTTTGGGTCCTCTAACCTATGGAGGGGACCTACGGACCGTAGGTGGATAGTTCAACTACTGTCCAGATTTTTTTTCAGTTTTTCATTTTGAGCCTTTTCTTGTTCTAAAAATATTTCATGTGTTTTATTTGGTTGTTTAAGTACTAACTAATCTTCAACATGTACTATGGCCCCCATGCAAGTTTTGACCTACGTCGTAAAGGGATAATCAAAGTTTGTCTCTCATTCGCGATGTTTGATCATTGCGGAGGACATAGAGGACCCTGACTATATTCCTCCTAACACCAGGACCTCCCCTACTGCCTCCTGCACTACGAGGAACCGAGCTTAGCTGGTGGTTCCTGACAGGGTCACTGCCACTCAGTCTGATAAGGGGCCACACCGATCGATTCTCACAGGTAGCCTCCACACTGCTCCAGTCATTGAGGGGTTATTCCGTCGACACAGGTGTGAGTGGATGGCATGATCCTTGGTACATACAAACATGAGATAGTCAGGGAGTTCTATGCTTCCTACGTGGCTATCCTCAGAGGGTCCATAAATAAGCTGGCTAATCCCGCCGCTCAGCCTCCTTTTGAGGCCATACTCGTCCGGGGGTTCTTTGTTGACATTTGTGAGACCACTCTCCGCCGGTTCATCTATGGCTCGGACCACACTCTACCCATTAATACATCAGAGTTCGACTATCAGATGGGCATTGTTCAGAGCAGAGCATTTCAGCGGAATGCCTAGGAAAGGGAGTCCCTAGTGATATGGATGGCCCGACATCTTGCTAATGATTGAGAACGCACCGAGTAGGTCCAGACTCCGATTTTAGGGATTAAAAAGGTGACCCTGACCTTTGCTGCTATATTTTTTTGGTTATTGGTGTGTAATTGTGTTTCCCCCACTCAAGCAGATAAAGTACTCACATGGGATCGTGCGGTGATGGTTGTAGCTATGGTTGCCGGTTTGGAGATAGATTTCGGCCACATTCTGATTTTACTGATCCATGAGAGGGCCTTTAAGACCACACCACTCTTCCATTCCCCTGCCTCATCTTCCAGCTTTGCAGTAACTCTGTTGTACCAGTATGGCATTGTGACCGATTGCTTCATGCGACCGAGACTCTTGATATCAGCCTTATTCAGGATGAGGTCAATGTATCTACACCTTGTAGGGAGCCACAAGTTGAGGTGCCACCATAGGGAGATGATCTTGTAATTTATTTGGAGCAGATGCAGGATGATGACACTAGCCCTCCAACCACTACAATAGATGTCTAGACTCCTCCGTCTCAAGCCGCTAGTCAGGTCCCTAGCTCGTCCAAAGATGCCACTCATTCTTCTGGTTCCACCACCATACCTCTAGCTCGAATACAGAACTAGAAGCACAGATGGCCACTCTGTTTCAGCATGTGAAGCCGTGGATGTAGCGTGCTATAGCAGAATCTGAGGTTGGGGTTTACCAGTGGATGGAGCATATGATGGACCACAAGGTCCAGGTTATTCATCAGCGCCCGGATGCCTTTGATTGAAGGTCCTAGAAAGTCCGGCCCCGACTATTGATGTGACCACCCACAAAAAGGAGATAGAGAGCCTCTGTGCTGATGTCACTGTACTTCTTGCTCCCCTAGAGACTGAGTTTGAGTCCTCCCCTACGACACCGATTGTTGATACGGTGTTGAGTGCCCTATTCAGAGATGGTATGCCACTGCTAGATTCTTCTTGTGCTGCTGGGAAGCGATCCCACTCCGGTCGTACTTCTAATGACACTGAGGTTGAGAAACCGTGGAAGAGGGAGCGCCAACAAACTGAGGCGACTCGGAGGTGGTCCATAGCTAATGAAGAGATGAGACAGTAGCGGGCTAGGGAGGTAGGTGTTGGCGCCTCAAGCAGCATGAGCACTACTGATGCTGCCTTTAGAGTTGATGTGAGCACTACTGAGGGTTCTGTGATAGTTGATAGGAGCACTTCTGAGGGCGCTCCGAGTATTGATCGAGCGGGCTCCAAGAAACTAGACCCACCCGCATATTGAGTAGTCTTCGGCACGTATGCGCCAAAGATTCGCTTCACCCGATCCTTTACTCTTTATATTTTTTGTGCATTGGGGACAATGACACTTTATTTTGTTGGGGGTGGGGTAAATGGATTGTCAGTGATAAGGTGAAGTCTGAGTAACCCAACTCATAATCCTCTCTTGAGGTTTTCTTGCTTGTGTTCTTTTCCCCCAAGTGACTATTTAATTTCTGTTGAACCGGCATGTTTAGCAATTTATGTGTAGGAGAAAGTAGAAAAATGAAAGCATGATGGCATGAAAAAGATTAACAAAAAATGATCTCTGTCCAAAAATGATGAAATGTGTTAGATCTTGTAGGATTGATAAGTTGAATGTGCTAGATCTCAATTTGACATGATAGGAACCAATTTGACTTCATGACTTAAGTTAAAACTTGAACTGGGTAATCTGATAATTAAACAATGTGCCAAGAGTGTGTGAGAAAAGTTGAATGTTCAGACAGTGTGTGTCAATCTAGAACTTACCGCGTTGGTCCTGCTAAGATGATCTAGTCTAGAAGTTGGGAAGTGATCATCGGCCCTTGTTCAAATTAGTCCACTTAAGCCTAAAATGATCCAACCAAATGAAATCAATGTTCCCTTTGATCCAAATGTTTGAGCCTAAAATAGACCATTTCTTTTAATTCACCTAACTCACCTTCTCTAAAATGGTTGTCTTGGCCCCAGACCCTCCGTGGACGTGTGAACCTTGACTTAGGCCAAAAGCCTAAGTTGAGGGTGGCTAATTCAAAAAGTTAACTTGATTTTTGCCCTGGTCCGACATCGAATATTGTGCACCTCAACTCATGCTAAATAGATAAGTTGAGAGTGACTATGAAAAAGGAAAGTGAAAGAAAAAAGGGCATGCAAAGGAAAACTGAGAAAAGAAAGATGTGACTTTGTGCAAAAGGAAGCAAAAAGATGATAAACAAAAGTGCTGAAAGAAATAAAGAATAAGAAAGTGAAAAATAAGAGTTGCAACGTTAAAAGTCACATCTATGATGAAAGAAGTAAAGGGAAAGAAAGTAAAATAAAAGGATGTAAAAAATAGGTTGAAAAAAAAGGTAAAAAATCCAATGTAATGTCAAAGAAGGTAGAAAGTCACTAAAAAGTGCCCAAATGTACCACACCTGACCCTGAGCCCACATTACAAGCTAAGAACATCATGTAGTGATCCTAACAACTATTTTTGAGGGTCTAAGCAGTCAAAATAAGGGCAAGCCTATGGTATTGAGCACTAAATGTACTTGAAGTCCCTTCTGAGCGTGAGTGTTGAACGAATCCTAAGAACCTGAAGGTCATATTTCTTGTGAGTGCAAAGGGATTTCTTTTAAAGTGAGGGAAATAATGACATTGTTGGGAAATTTATACCTTGGTGACTGTGAATGGTGTATGTTGTGATGTCTGTTGGTCGATCTATGTCATGTTTTGATCCGTATGAGTTGGGTTGTTGAGTCTAAGAGAAATGATTTGCACTAAATATGTGGAATGGATTGAAATTGCCATGTGATTGCTGAGTTTGTATGTCTTCTTCTACACAAGTATCGTTTAGAGTATTAGTGTGTCACTTGAGGACAAACAACATGTTTAAGTTGAGGGTGTTGATATACCGTGAGTTTACGACATTTTTGATGCATTTCATTAGAAGTTGTGTACTTCTAGGGCCATTTTGTAGTGGAAATAATTTTTTATGTGTTATGTTTGCAGGAAATAGGCTTGGACGCGGTCGAGTTAGATTAAATCTAAAAATCTGCAGAAGTGGCCACCCACGGACATGACCTACGGACTGTAGGTCCTATGACGGTCGATCGAGGGTAGGCCTATATAGGAGCATCATGGAAGTGTGACAAAGTTTGGAGCTACGAAGCGATCTACGGACCGTCCTGCACATCCGTAGAAGGTGTTCAGACTGTTTCAGTTCGAGTACCTAATGAAATTTTTACGTGTGGAACAACAGAAAATTTTAAGAGACCTACGGACCATAGGTTGACCCTTGGTCCATAGGTCGAGTCGTCGATCAAAGCCACATCCCAGAAAGTTTATTTCTTTATTTTGTTTCTTTTTTGTTTAGGACATGTTTTTCTATAAATAGGGTACGCAAACCTCATTTTTGGGAGTTAGACACTATTGTTTATTTTTAGTTCTTGATATTTGCTTTGAGAATTAACTTGCAACTTTGGCAATTTGATTTCCGAATTTTGGTTTATAAGATTTTGGTTTTGAAATTCAGTTGGAGATTACGGGTTTCTTCTACTCTAAGCATAAGCTCATGATTTCTTCTTATCAAAGTATGAATTGTGTTCTTTCAAGCATGAGTAACTAAATCAACAACTAGGGTTGTGAGAACCATAAACAATTAACAATGTATGAATAATAACTAAGTAATTCTTGAATAGTGTTGATTCATGTATTGGTAATTCTTTTGCTTAGAAGTCTTTTTAACGGTGCGCAACGTTAGAACTCGCCTCGTTCCTACTTGTCGGAACAATGACGTAATGAACGAGAAAAGAATTATCAATAAAGATTTAGTGTAATACTATCTAGTAGTATAATGTCAATTGGTTAAGGGTGAAAACTAAGTCATATATTGATGTGATGTCTAATCTGAGGTCAAGGTAAAGGTTACTAAATTATACACACGTAGCCGGACCAAGGTGCGGGGTGAGATTCCATGTTTGGAGGACTAATCACTTAGGGATACCTAACTTATCGACTTTGCATGTAAAACACTAGGAAAGGATTACTATTATTAGGATTACCGCGTTAAGAGCTTATGCGGAAAACATAAACGCTAGTTTCTCTCTCTCATTGATTACTCAAAAGTTTGAATCTTGCTCACTTGTTACCTAACAATAATTGGTTATTTGCATACAACCCCCCCC
>JAKRZT010031349.1:0-15413 GCA_029582215.1 Solanum sparsipilum
CGCTGCATATTTTCTCAAAAAAAAAAAAACTTTTTTTTCTTCAAAATCGCTGCTATAGCAGCGAATTTGGTTAAGAATTTAAAAAAAAAAGTTTTTTTCTGAATTTAATATTCTTTTATGTACATGAGATGTATATCCATAGTAGTGAAGCATTGTTTTGTGTACATGAGATGTATATTCTTTGTTTTGTCAGAAGCCCTTTTGGTTAATTTTTTTTTTGATGTGCTGTTTTAGTTTTTTTAAAGAAAAAAAAGCAGCGATTTTTAATTTTAAAAAAAAAAAAAATTTTTTACAAAATTGCTGCCACAGCAGCGATTTTTAATAAAAAATAATTTTTTTTTTATTTTTTTTACAAAATCGCTGCTGTGGCAGCGATTTTTAATAAAAAAATTTTTATTTTTTTTTAGACGAAATCGCTGCTAGGGCAGCGATTTTGTCATTTTGTCAGAGGAAAATCGCTGCTGACGCAGCGATTTTGCCCTTTTGGCTAAAATAAAAAGTGATGTGCCCTTTTGGAATTTTTGACCATTTTTTTTGCCCTTTAGGCTCCGGACTCGAAAATACAAAGTATATGTTATTTTGTTTTCCTAGTCATTGCATAATGGAATTACGAAGGTAAGATATATGTGTTCATTTGATATTAATTTTTAATTAGTAAAATTATATTACTTGGTTTAATGTAAACATGCGATTGAGAAATATTTACCATGTTATAATCAAACCTAATTCACTCTGAATTGTAATCAAGTTTAGAACCAACAAGTTTTCACCAATTAACAATTACTTGCCAAATTTAATCGTAGAAAAATTCAAGACATTATTTTATTTATCACAGAATTAAAATGAGAAGTTACACACTCCATTTTTTTTTAAAACACGCTTTATCTTTTTAACATTGAACTATAGTACTCCATTACTACTTTCACTTATTTCTATACTAAAAATAAATGTTTATTTTTGCTTATTCAATTTAAAAAGTTAAGAGATAATTTATCACTTAAATTCTAATTTACCCTTATTATTAATTATAGGTACATTTTAAAAAATTAAATTTATTATATTTAAAGAAAGATATATTTATTACTCCCTCCGTCCACAATTGTTTGTCAGGGTAAGGTCATGCACATCCCTCAAGGAAAATTTAATACAAGGTGTAATTTGACTAATATAACCCTACTATACCAAGAATACCAAAAGTCCACATAACTTTTCAATTGAACTACACTATCATTAAGGGCAGAATTGGAAAAAATGACTAATTATTTCTTGATTGTTTAAATTGACAATTAATCTTGGACATCTATTTTTAATATACCTGCCAAACAATTGTGGACGGAGTATTTTTTAAGAAGTGTATCAAATTAGTACTATTCAAGTAAAAATTATAGACTTTGCAACATTTGTCATTTGGTGTTTGGCCTTCCTAAATAACAAGAAAAAGTTGAAAGAGAACAAGCAGAAACGTGTAAATGAATAATTTGCCGAAAGCTTTTGGAGATCTCTAGAATATGTTTGGTACGGAGAAAAACATTTTATTGAGAAATGCTTTTCAATTTTGATTGGTCATAGGATTTCTCTTAGAAAAAAGAGATATTTTCAAGTTCACACAGGATTCTCATGAATAGATATATCAATGGTTGTAATAAGAAAATAAAAGAACAATTATAAAGCCAATAGAGCTACCCCAACTCTCGCTCATTGATCATCCCACAGCCGAATTAGCCACCACCCTATCTCACCCACTATAGTTCTTGAAAAAATAATCACACAAAGAAAGAACGAAAAAGGAAAAAAAGTAATTCAAGCTTAAATCTAAAAAATGCATGACACATAAATTAGAGCATATAAAATATTTAACTTCTATATAATGATAACAAAATCTTTTTCCTTAGACTATCGTTATCACCTAAAAAGTAATTAATGATATCTATGCTTGAGAAGTAATACTAGAAACTCATAAAATAACACAAGTTACCTTTTATGTATATTAAATTTCATTGATTGTGCAAAAATTGTTTATACTGTTTCGATATGGAGTAAGTCATATCCAAATAAGAAAGGTAATAACCAATAAATCCATTTTTGCTTGTTAAACACTTCTTCTATTTCAATTTGTTTGATTTGATTCCAAGTATAAATGTCAAATGAACTAATGTTTGTTGTGAATTTAGATATTAAATCTTTAATAATCAGCATATCTAGAAAATATTTGAAAAAAAACTTATGATAAAATTAAAAAAAGTGATGGTCCAAAAGTACTTTCTCCATTTCAATTTATTTGTTTTACTTTTCTTTTAAATTCATTTTAAAACAGACTGTTTCTTACTGTTACTTCTTAATTCTATCTTTTAACATGATAAGTAACATTTTGATACATTTGATATTTTTTTAGTTTATAACTATAACATTCGAAAGTGTTTTAGTTTTAAAACTCTATATCAAGTCAAAATATGACAAACAAAGTAAAATGAAAGAAATAATTAAAACAAACCAAGTATTGTTTTTGCAAGAGTATGAAGAAATTCCCCTCCCTCCAATCCCCATTAGTCAACCTCTCACCCCACCCCCACAACCCAACCAGTACAAACTATATGAACAATATACCTGGAAACTGGCAAACAAGTTATACTAAAATAGCCGGCTAATACAGCTAATCATTTACTAGACCTTGTCAATCTCACCACTACTCAATTTGTTTTATTGTATCCCTCTGCTCTATCTATCTCAATTCAACAACAAAATCATAGCAATTCTCTCCTAATAAATTATCAAAAATATACATAAAGCTTGCGTTGAAAACACCATTACCGATATCCTTCTTCTTCTTTTTTCCATCGAATCGGAAAAAAAATAAATCCAATTCAATTTATTCATATATCATACAAATATAATCACGAAAGAAAGAAAGAAAAATCACCCGCAACCACCTTCAAACGATGGCTTCTTCATCAAGAAACCATCGGTGCTTGTTGTTTTGTCTCGTGACGACGATCATGATAACTTCGTCTTACGGTCTAGAGTCTGAACAAACTCTCCTCCTTAAATTCAAATCTTCGCTCGAAAACGCCACGTCATCATCATCACTCGGAAACTGGAATTCATTGGTGCCGCTTTGCACCGGCAACAATTCAAATTGGAACGGATTGCTTTGCGCCAACGGAAAATTCTACGGTCTCCGTCTTGAGTCGATGGGATTATCGGGGAATCTCGATGTCGATACGCTTTCTCAGTTGACTAATTTGCTTACTATAAGTATTATGAATAATAATTTCGAAGGTCCGTTTCCGAACGTGAAGAAAATCGGAGGACGATTGAGAGGTTTGTTTTTGTCGAATAATCGATTTTCCGGTGAGTTGCCGGACGATGCTTTCGCCGGGATGAAGTCGATAAGGAGAATTTTAATGGCGAATAATGAGTTTACAGGGAAGATTCCGACGTCGTTATTGGGAATTCCGAAGCTTGTTGAGCTGCAGATACAAAATAACAAATTCAATGGAACAATACCGGCGTTTAGTCAGAAGGATTTTCAAATAAATGCTGCAAATAATAGACTTGAAGGTCCAATACCATCTCAGCTTAGCAGCCAAAGTGCAAGCTCGTTTGCAGGTTAGAGTTTATCTTAAGGAAAGTTATACTTGTTTTAATTCGGTGGTTTCGTTTTGATTTGACAAATTCAAGAAAGTAAATAAATTTTTTGAATCTAGAAAATATTTGAATGTCCTTTTGTTTTAATTTATGTGACACTTTTCGTTTATGGAGAGTCAAACCGCTTGAGCTTGATCGGGAATTTGCGCATGAAATCTTTAAATTTTTTGAAATGAAATTTATATATTTATAAACTACGTAAAAATTACTATAAGTGACAATAATTGACAATTCAAAATATTTAAAAAATATATGAAAAATTTATGATCAAAGATAGACTTGTTTAAATCTCAAAAATTGAAAAATGTCAATAAATTGAGATAAAGGAAGTAATATGTCAAGTATACTAAAATATCGTATAATCTTATGATTTAATTAACGAAAAGTTGAAATTAAAAGGTTTTAAAAATAAAAATATATAGTACATGTTTTTAAACAACTAAAAAACAAAAACAAAACGGAAATATGTACATTATCAGATCACTTATTACTTATTAGTAGCAATACGGGTAAATCTCTTAATAAATATTAATAATTAATAATCCGGTATATATGGTAATAGTACTATTTTAAAAAAAAATGATATTAGTATTTATTTTTTGAGTTTAAGTTATGCATACTCTCAATATAAGATTGATATAATTTTGTTTTAATAACCTCTTTGTTAAGAAGTCAATTAATAAAGATAGCGTTAAATATTGAAAGACTTGATCAATTCGAATTGAAATGGTAGAAAGTGATGAAGCAAAATTTTACTATCATGTTAAACTTTATTAATATTACAAAAAGAAGTTTACTAGAAATCGCTTTCAAAATAATTACTGAATAACTTACGCCTATTAATTATGTATACTAAAATTTATATGTTTGAATATGAATATACATATGAATATTAAAATTTGATTATTACATAACTAAGACTTTAAAATAAAAATAAAAATCGAGTGCATAGATTTTGTTTCAAAATTTAAAATTACTAAATATAAAACTTTTTAAAATATTGTATATTAATTAATTAAATACATATTAAACTAATTTTTTAAAATTATATGAAGTGCCGTTGGTGGGATGATGGCTAACAATGATAATAGTAAATGTTGATCGGAAATGGCGTTGTCTAATTGTAGTGATTAATGGTGGTAAGTTCATAGATGAGGCTGATAGCTGTGATGCATGATAGTGATAGCTAATAATGATAGTTGACAATATATAGTGGTAACTGATGATAATAATTATCGATAGTGATTGATGATACATGTGTCTTGATTATCAATGGGGAGAATCGAGAGACCTAACTTGTCCGAACTATTAAAAATACGTATCGTACAATTAGACATTATAGAAATGAAGATAGCATGTCAGTTAGAGTGATCTTATATAAAATCCCAAGAGATTGATATTATCACTACATTGGCGCACGTCCTAATTAGATGAAGTCAATTATTGATACCCTCTTGATCCCTTTAGCCATATCAAATATAATTATTATTATAATAATCATCATTATACTGCAATCTATTACTATATTATAATCTTTTAAATAGACGTACGTGGCAATTTTGTTTATCCCCTACACTTCTGCACTTTTGTCTTTCCAAATTCAGGAAAAAAAAGTTATATATCATAAATCATAATATATAGCAAGTGTTAAAGAAACTTATTGAAAATACTGTATACGTCATTGATTTTTGAGCATATAATTTTGTGTACATTATATATATAGTCAGTGAATTAGAAACTTATTAAAAATTCTGTGTACGCCACTGATCTTGAGCATATAATTCTCTATACACTACTCATCTTGAACATATAATAATTTTAATATTTTGTGAATGAAACAGGAAATTTGGAGATATGTGGTAAGCCAATGGCAGCATGTGCAACATCAAAGAAGAAAAAGAAAATCCCAATAGTGGCCATAATCCTTGCATCCATTGGAGGATTAATTATATTAGCCATTATATTATTTGCTCTTTTCCTTGTCCATAAACAAAGGAAAAAACCAACTCAATATGAAAAATCATCAGTAAAAAATCTCAACAAAAAACCCTCAGTACTGAGAGAAGAAAAGTACACAAAAAGTCATCATGACAAGGCTAGTAAATTGTACTTTGTAAGAAGGGATAGAGAAAAGTTTGATTTAGAAGATCTTCTTAGAGCACCAGCTGAAGTTTTGGGAAGTGGAAGTTTTGGTTCTTCTTATAAAGCTGATCTTCCTATTGGAAAACCAATTGTTGTGAGGAGATTTAAGCAAATGAGTAATATGGGCAAAGAAGATTTTCATGAACATATGAGAAGCCTTGGCAAGTTGTCACATCCTAATGTTCTTCCTCTTGTGGCTTTCTATTATAGGAGGGAAGAAAAGCTTTTGGTTACTGATTTTGTTGATAATGGAAGCTTGGCAAGTCATTTACATGGTAAGTACTTTCACAACATTTACTCACACTTGATATTTACGTGAAGCTATGCAATGTAAATTTTAATCAGCTACTTTTTTCATGTCAAAAAAAGTGTCATTTTAGAAATTCAAGACAAAATATAGTAATAATTGTTTACTACTATACATTTATATCAAAAAACTGCTTCTTTTTAATAGTGCTCAATTCTCAAAAAACATTTAATAAATAAGTATAATTTTGTAACATATGTCTTGTAGTATTTGTTATTTTTCATAATAGGTCTGAAATGAGCTAAATCAACTCTTATTTGGAACAGTGAGGGTAAAACTTAAAGTGACATTAATACATGTCACTTAATTATAGTTAGATGATAGATATGTATATAAAAATACATGGTATATATTTATTAATTTAACATAAACATCGAGTGCAAATAAATTTTAACCACTCAAGTCAAGCATGATATCTGTCTCAATTTGTATGAAGCAATGAGATCATTTAAAGTATTAAATTATAAAAAAGTTTAAACTTTTTATACAGATTAAAGATACTTTACAATAATTATAGATAGTTGTACATAAAAATTGAAGTTAGCTAGTTATCTCAAAATGAAGTCGATAGTGTAAAATTGTTTGTATTGCCAATGTATTAAAATTAATTCCTATTGAATTTAACTTATATATATTGATCATATAAAGAAATGTTACACTATTTTTATACTTTAACATATATAGTAATATTTTTAGAAGATTTATTAGTGTAAAAACATTGAAGAAGTTCCACCTTGGTCAATTATGAGATGAATGATCTCTTTATATATAGATAAGTAATTATTACCTACTTAAATTAGTTTTTGAGGTTGTATTATACTTAAGATCCATAACATAACATCAGAGCAGGACTCATCTCAATTCTCATTCACGATATTGGGCCTCACCCATGCTCCAAATATATATCCAGCCCGCCTCTTGAACTAGTTTTTGAGGTTGACTTTTCAATTCTTTTCATATGAATTAATTTTGGATTTTGTTGATCAGGCAAAAGAAGTCCTAACCAACCAAGTCTTGATTGGGCAAGTCGTTTGAAAATCATAAAAGGAGTTACAAGGGGATTGGCTTATCTTTACAAGGAACTTCCAACACTAACACTCCCACATGGACATCTTAAATCCTCAAATGTTCTTCTAGACCACAAATTTGAGCCACTTGTAGCAGACTATGCTCTTGTGCCAGTAATCAACAAAGACCATGCCAAACAGTTCATGGTGGCTTATAAATCACCAGAGTACATGCAAAATGAACGTCTCACAAGAAAAACTGATGTATGGAGCCTTGGCATCCTCATCCTCGAACTACTAACCGGCAGGTAATAATACTTCATCCCCATTTCTAAAAGACAGTCTGGTGTGTAAAGTATCTGGCATTCACATAGAGACAAAAAAAAGTACTAATACTTTCTCCATCACAAATTATTTGTTGCCTTTTTTACTTTACAAGTCCTTTAAAAAGTAGTATTAATTACAATTTTTTTAGTACTTTAACCTTATATATCAAAGTTATAAGTCTTAGTATGCAATTATCAAGATCATTTTGTGCATATACCTACACAAATTACTTCTTTTTGAGTTTCATTTAGTGACAAGGAACCAAATATTTACATTTTAGGTTCACACATTTTGATCCACTAACTTGTGAAATAAAAAGAAACCTCATATCACTAATGTTAGTTGTGCACGACTTTTTTGATCGCCTCATTCGGGTTAAGATGTGGCTAAAGCCTCTCTGAAGGTAGGACTGGATACGTAATTTAAGAAAAAGGAAGACTTATAAGTATACATGACATTTATATTATGAGTACTATAAAAGCATGTTATTAAATATTAAGCTTAATTAACACAGGTTTCCAGCTAATTATCTAAAGCAAGGCAAAGGTGCAAATGCAGACTTAGCAATGTGGGTGAATTCAGTAGTAAGAGAAGAATGGACAGGTGAAGTTTTTGATAAAGACATGAACACAACAAAACATAATTGTGAAGGTGAAATGCTTAAGCTATTGAAAATTGGAATGTCTTGTTGTGAAATGGATGTTGGAAAGAGATGGGATTTAATGGAAGCTTTACACAAAATTGAAGAATTGAAAGAAAATGATGAAGAAGATTATTCTTCTAATTATTATTATACAAGTGATCAAGGAGAAATGTATTCTTCTAAAGCCATCACTGATGATGATTTTTCCTTTTCTAGAAATGCTTAATAAGAGTATAATACATATAAACAAATCACTACTTGAAATTTTCTAAAATCTTATATTTCTGATGGAGTTATGAAGGGAACGTTTGTTGGAGTTTTTTTATAATTCCAGGGGGTTGTGAAAAGGTAGAATTTTGTGTAAAATGTAATCTTTTGTCTTTTAATTTTTATTAAAGGGTAGATATATGTGGAAGTTAGAAAAATTAAAGGAAACTTGCATCATGTAATATTCTTGGATACTTTTTTTTTCTATTCAATTTTAAGTGTATAATTTGTTACGAGTTTTTTACTCAATAAAAGATGTTTGTTCGTTTTTAATTGGGTTGGAAAATGATCTACTTTGCTTTTGGAATACAAGTCTTTATTTGTTTCTACTTTTTATTAGTGATGAAAATAGTCAACTTATAGTTTCTTTTGCTCTCAGCGGCAGAACTAAAATTTTCATTGAAAAGTCAAAATATGAAAAAGTAAATACACAAAAACTTCTAGAAGATTCTACATATAAAATGTAATTATATACGTATTAAAAAAGACTGACCTATTAATTACATAGTATTTCGTTTTCATTTAATTTTAAAGATGAACTCATGCAAAGAAGAAATAAGGATAATTTAGTCAAACGCGACTCATAAAAATGTCCTGAGAGATAGATGATTTAGACTATAGAGGGACCAACGTTGCACATTTGGATTTATTAACAACCAAATGTGTACAATTGAACAATACCGGAATCAAAATCAAAATAAAATAATAAATTAAGGACTAAAAATGCTATTTTCACTATTATATAAGGATGGAAATGTACAATCCTTTTGTTATACTATAAAAACAATCACTTCAAATTTTTTCTTTACTTCTTCTCTTTTGGCTCTTCCCTCTTGAGAACTTTAGAACTATTCTCTACTAATCTATGAGGAAGACTGTGCTTCACGATCGATGCGATCATCGAGCTCTCAGAGCCATATTACATCTTGTTTTGGTAGCTAAAGTTTTGTCCTGCACGAATTATGGTGAAAATTGTGTCAAGAAGAACACATTGTATCAAAAGAACAGAATATGTGAATATAATATATAGTCATACCACTACTAACAAGTTAAGTATTTGTCGAAGATCTAATGTTGTTAATCTATTCGTGTTGACTTGATTGGGAGACGGAAGCTTGACTCGGATTTGTTGAGTGGTTTGAACTATAGAATCCTGTTTGGCATGGAGTTTCTTCACCAAGTGTTCTCAATCTCTCTAATTCCGGCATAATAACCTTGCTTAGATCTGGTCTATCTTTCCTTCTTAGCTCAGAACATTTGAGCGATAACTTAGCAAGGCTTAAAGCATCATCACGGGGCCAATCAGGAACGGATGAATCAAGCATATCGTTGAATGTACCTTTATCGATTGCCCTCTCAACATGGTGAGTTAAACCCATAGGTGGTTTGGCTGTTAGTATCTGCAAGAATATGATACCTAAAGAGTAGACATCAGATTTTATACCAAGCATCCCCGTTTGCTGATATTCGGGGTCTATATAGCAGAAAGTTCCAGCAGTTGATGTCATTCGATACTGAGTTACAGTATCTGCCACTGATGGAGGGACAAGCCGAGCCAAACCAACATCACTAATCTTACTCACAAAGTTTCGATCTAGTAGAATATTTGCTGGTTTTAGATCACGGTGCACTATTGGTTCTGGTTTGCTTTGGTGTAAGAAAAGAAGACCAGCACCTATTTCAGCAGCAATTCTAAATCTATGCTGCCAAGAAAGTGCTGGTGAATTTCCTCTCTGGAATAGACGGTCTTCTAAGCTTCCGTTGGACATAAACTCATATATTAAGCATCCATACTCGGGACATGCTCCTAGAAGAAGCACCATATTAGGATGTCGTATGCAGCTCAATACTTCAACCTGCGATGAAAGAAGAAGGTGAGTGAGATTAGGGGCTACAATGCTACATATGATGTTCATTTATGAACGGAAAGACAGAACTCTTATGTCCTTATTACCCGCTTATAAGTTGAATTGCATGAAGATGCATCGTTTTTTTAGTTCTATCTTTACGATGCATCTTTTTTTCGTTTGCAGACTATATAGCAATTATTGACTGGAAATGGATGCTAATTATATTGTTGTCCTGTTCCGGTGCCATCAACATACCAATAAAGCCATTCATCTTGTTTTAATTAAGCTATTTTCGATGTACTTCAGTGGCCTGTTGCATTATTTATATACTGACGATTAAGTATATCTCGAAGAATTTATAAGTATTATTGGCTTTATACCTCTTGTTGAAATTGTTGTCTTCCATGAGCTGCATCAGGGCGAAGGACCTTAACTGCAACATGTGTGTGGTCCATGTAACACTTGTACACTGGTCCATAACCTCCTTCTCCAATTTTATTAGATTGAGCAAAGTAGTTCGTTGCAGATTCGATCTCCTCTATTGAATACCTTCTATACCTGAAATCTGAATTTGAAAGTTTATTTAGTACCTTATTCCTCTCTTCTGCTTCTTTTAGAGCTTTCATTTCTGCATTAATTCTCTTCTGAGATTCTAGTTCTGCAAGCCTCTGAGCTGCCTCCGCATGCTCAAGGGCTGCTCTGGATTTTGCCTTTTCCTTCTCTGCAAGTGCTAATGCAGCTTCTTCTGCAAATCTAGCCTCTTCTATTCTTCTTTGTTCTTCCGCTTTCCAGCGCTGGAGTTCTGTTGCCTACAGTTGACAACATGTTAAGTCATTGATGAAAATCACAAAGGTGCACAACAAGTTGGAAATTTTCTACCTTTTGTTGTGCTGTGAGTGCTTCCTTGCAAGCTGTACTATACATTTCCATTGTTTGCTTGAGCTCCAGTTTCAGCCTTCTCATTTCTGCTGCTACGTCATCCTTCAAAATGAAACGAAAAGACCTTTAGAAACTCAAGTGCTTGGAGTAATAATTATGCTTAAAGATAATGTGTAGCAATTTTGATCTTAGTATCTATAGTTTCCAAAAGCTCAAAATGATATCTTTGATTGCCTACCGGTGTCGAGGAGAATGATGGTCTATCACCCTCCATTGAGAGAAATGACATCTCTGATGGCATGATGTCCAACGATCTGCGCCCCATGGGCATGGGTTCAAAACTTTGCCCCTCATAATCCGAGAAACCTGATAGCCGGGGTGGGGTTGCTCCGCTATCAAAGGTGTCAGCAAATGAAGGAAACATATTGTCAATACTTGGCCTACCAGAACTGACAAAGGATATGTCAGTATCTGGCTGAGAAATCTCATATGGTTTGCCATTTGGGCCTTTCCTATGAGTGAAAGGGGACCTGTTTACAACAGCGATAAACAACTTAGGCCTCGGAATGAGAAAATATGCAACATTGTCCTTACTAAGAAATTGATTTTTGTAATAAAAACACGATACATTTTGAGTAGGAAGTGAAGATAATTTGACTTACTTCATGTTGAATGTATCACTATGAAGGTTGGACATGGGTATATCAGATACAGGCTTTGGAATCCCAGATATAGAACCTATTCGAAACATATAATAATTAACTTTGCACAACAAAATGAGCTGAATTGAAAATTTTGCTTCTAGTGTTTGCATACCTCTTGGAGGGACATTAGAATCTTCAATTGAATTAGATTTGACGTTGGCATTCTGCGTGAACTGGTGACGTAGTGGGTGGATAAATGGTGCGAGACGAGCAGCAGATCGTGTAGATGAAATCTTTCCAGATTTGGAGATGACATACACAGTGCAGAAATCAGGAACACCTTTTAACACATTTCCAGGAATATCTTTGATTTTAAATCTGATGTGCAGAAAGGCTACTGTAATTAGTCCTTCTGAAGATGTTATTTTCTTCCAAATATAAAACACATAACTAAAACACGGTCCATATAAGAATAGTGCAATAAAATGCAGATGCAAATCTTCACTTTTCTTCTTCACAAACTTCTGATTTAGCTTCAAAATCAAATTTGCAAGTGTGTTATGCAATACTTAACAAATATAGCTTCAAATTAACTGAAACTGTGACTATACGTATAATCCAAGTTGCTCATCTAGGTAATTCCTTCATTCAAGAGATACATCATATCTACTGCTCCCTTCGTCCCAAATGTTTTTGGCGCCTTTCCAACAATTACAAATATCAATGCATAGAGAGAGTCATCATACCTGAGAAGGCCGCCTTTTGCTGCTGCACCAAGAATTAGTACTTCTATAGCTGTTCGATTAATATATTCAATGATTGCTTTGACCACATCGGCATCCTCTAGCACAACATCATGACATTGAATCTGTTATTTATTGATGCGAAGAATCTATATTAGAAAGGATAAGGAAATAACTATGAAAATAAACAATTCTAAATGCCAAAGATTGATTCTTGATCTATATTTGCAGGTTCATTATGAATTCATTTGAAGTTTCGAGATTGAATACTAACATCTTTACGTGTACAAAATACTCGGAAAGGAAGAAAGAGTTCCTTCAACTGTGGATCCAATTCACTCATTCCTGGTCCATCATTACTACCATCCTGGTTTATTCCTGATATGTAAAAGTACATCAGTTAGTCCTTGTTACTGTCTCATAGAATAAACTCCAAGAGAAATTTTACCCTTTCTGAACAGAACTTGCAGCTAGATGCCAGCTGGAACACTGGCAAATAACTAACTAATTTGAAGAATATAGTTATTTGACAGTTATGATAGTAGGAACATACAAACACTAAGGCTAAACTACATGTTGACTTCCTTTTTTAACGGTCCAACGGCATCAGCCATATTTAAAAGTGTTTAAGCTCTAACCAAGATACAACAAGAAGGGTGTTCAATTGAAACACGCCCTATAAATAGTGGTGGATCCAGGAATTCAAGCAAGGGGATTCAAACAAAAAAAAAATCTTATGCCAAGGAGATACAACAACTTACATACATGCAAAAAAAAACATTTTTTCCTATCTATGTAGTGTAATTTTTCAACGAAGGGGCTTCAATTGACCCCCCTTGCACCCCTCTGGCTCCACCCCTACTTTCCCTTCCGTGCATGTACTCCTACACCTCTATCTCACTTGGTAGAAGAAAAGAAACTACTCGACAATATAAATGTAATCACAAACCACTCAAGTATAAGGGAGTGCAACATTTAGAGGATTCCTGATAAAAGTATGAAGGCGAAAAACTTCATCAGAATATCACTATAAAACTAGCAACTTTCAATTGTTCACTCTTATTTTTGCTTATGCTTAAGTTCAATTGAATATCGTAAGCCCAAATAATGCTCTAACAACCAACCAAGCAAACCAAACCAAACCACATTTTCCGATAAGATTTCACACAATTTAAAAAAAAGAAAGGAATATGGTGATTAAGAACAATCTTCTCTTCCCAAAATAATCTCTAAGAGTCAATATTGGTATAAATTTCCACAAAATCAACAAAAATATATCCACCATCAACAACATTGTCAATCCACCCCAAAAGTTGGTTCCTAGTTCCTACAACATTTATTCAAGACATCGTGATCCCAAGAATAAGTTTATTTCTCATATTATCTCAGAAAGTGACTTTCTCAGATAATAACTATTAGTTGAGTAATCTCACCCTGAAGAATCCATCCACATTGCAACTTCACATATAGAATTTTGCAAAACAATTTGATTGATCCACAAAATCATAAAGATATGTAAACGCGGACGAGAGGAAGAGAGACTTACTGTTCCCTGATTGAGAAAAAGGCGTGCCGGATGCTTTAACTTTGACATGGATCAAAATAATAGTCTGTCCCCTGGCTAAAAGATTATCAACAGCCCATTTTAGAGCAATTTGGCTTCCTCTATCTTTGTCTATGGCCACAGCTATCAATTTATTCAATGGAGGTGCCCCATGATTCATTGCTGTTGGTGGAGCCCACATTATATACTATTTCTCAAATAATTTTACCATCTGTTTCAATCAACACATTTCAAATTCTGATATTCTTGAAAAATTCAATAATGAAAAATTACTCTTATTTACTCATTTACTTCTACCTTTTTCCAGATTGTGGAAAATTATGAGCAAAAAAAAACAAAAAAGAGAAGAAAATATTGAAAAGAAAAAGAAGTTTAGCTCTGTTTGTTAAAATGGCCAAAAAAGAATGAAGATGATTTTGAGTGTAGTTAAAATTTGAAGGGAGGCCCATGTTTGGCGGGTATTTTGGTTGTTACACCATAACTAGGGGTACTATGTCACTCATTAAATATTAGGGAAAATAAAATTTTAATAAAATAAAATTAATATTTGATAAAAAAAATTAAATATTTATGTTCGTTAATGATGGTAGTGGTGGTGGAGGCAGTTGGTGCTAGTGGCTAGTAATAGTGGAGGTGGTGATAGTTGGTGCTAGTGGCTAGTAATGACAATGATAATATTTGTGATGGTGGAGATAGTTGGTAGTAGATTGACCATATTGGTAGTAGTTGCGGTGGCAGCAAATGTATATAATTATAATGGTGAATGTGGTAGTGACTAACAGTAGCGGTTGACATCAGTAGTGATTGTGATGATAGAGGTGGTTGGTGGTTGACGATTAAGGTGATGATAGAGGCAGGGATGGACCCACGTGTTGTCCAGGGGGTTCACCCGAACCCCCTCGATAAAAAATTACACTGTATATATAAGGTGAATTTCTAGATTTATGTGGATATATATATTTTGAACTTCTTTAATGACAAGGTGAAGGAGATAGCCCAGCGGCAACTCCCTTCAATATTAAGCTTGACTTCCAGGGATCAAATCCCTGTGTTAGCGCATTTTTTTTTAGTTTTTACTTTCAGTTTTTTTTTTAATAAAAAGTGCTAAAATGTGGTGTTAAACCCAAAAAATTCAAGGGTCCCATACTCCCATTCCTAAAAGCTAATAACTTTTTCACTTTCCAAATCCCTAAATCACTTTCTTGTTCTTCCCCAACACTCAAAACTCAAATATTAAAATCATCTCCCATAATATTCTATTGTTGATTTGACATATTTTAAAGGGCTAACTTTTTGTTTCACTGTAATCACTTATGTTAATTTTGAATTTCTTGTAACGAAACTAACTTTTTGTACCTATAAACTATATACTACTACTTCCTTGAATTTTTTTTT
>JAKRZT010031350.1:0-24719 GCA_029582215.1 Solanum sparsipilum
TTTAATAGTTTTTAGTGTGTAGTTGAAATTAATTTGTTGAAACACCTAAATGAAACTATACACAAACTTAGAAGAAGATTGGAGGCATTTTATATTAAGTACAAAACCAGACCTGAAATACATATATATGCAACTTGTATTTCATATTGTATATCTTGTATATCAATATGTATCAGATGAAATTTTTCATAAATACACATAAAATCATATGATATACAAGAGATAAACCAGGGTGATATACATTTAAATATATGATGATATACACAATTATACAAGGGGACATGTGGATGGAGTTTTCTTCGACCTTGAATTTTAAATTTAAAAATTATCTCAAATCTATATCAAATTATCTTCAATTACCTCCAAAATCGATATTCAATTTCCTTGAGTTGTATCCGAAAAATTCAACATAATGATCACCTAAAGTTGGATTTCCAATTGTAGTTTTTAGTTTGATTACTAAAATTGAAATAAATCACAAACAAGTACTCCATGAGCTTGATTTTGCTAATAATAGTGAAAAACAAAATGATCGTTTGTTGTCAATTATTCACCCATTGGTATATTAATGTCATTTTCCACACACAAAAATGGCAATATCCATAATTTAAATTTCATAACAAATTTCAGTTCATAAAAGGAATTTTAACTGGGCCCAATATCAATCTTTTCCTATTTTCTAATTAAAAATGTTCTTCTTCTATATTATCTTCTCACTATCTAATTGAATTCCTTCATATATAATAATGATCAATAAAATATTGTCCTCCATAAGAGTTTAAAAAAATATTATTATTCATTTCAGTTGAATAAATTGTATGACAATCTCGCTTCTATTCAATTCATGTGTTTGATAATTGCTTATAAAAATTACTCTTCTTTTTTAGGACAAGTTTGAAAAGTCATTTTGATAATTGAATTTGGTGTATATACATTATCTGTCATATTTGGTTAGTTATTGAATTCCATTTCATCGTGTCCAAGAACAATGAGATTAAACTCATCAAAATAAGTGTTCCAATTTATGTGGACTCCCTCACCTCGTGATACCTTTAAACTTAATATAGATGACTCTGTAGCCATGAAGCCCGGGCAAGGAGGTAGGGGAGTGTTTAGGGACAATAGATGAAAGGTTTTGTAAAAACTTGTGCCCATGCTACAATAATTCAAGCAAAACTCTTGGTAATTCTGTAATTACTCGATTAGTAGGTAATTGAGTATAATGGACAGGAATAATTACATTCTTCTATTCTCCAGAGGTAATTACACATTAAAAATTTAATTTGTGCCATTTTTCTATGTAGAATTTTGTATCTTAGTTTTAGGTCGAGCTAAAGTGATAATAGGGATGTTGATGCTCTGAAAAATTAACGAAAAAAGATTAAAATGTTCATAAATTATGTGAAATTAAACAAAAATACTGTCAGATAATAGATTTGAAAGTGTTTCATAGAGCTTTTATTTGTTCAAATAACAATTAAGGTGAAACTTGGCTTATTTTAAATATTTTTCTTACATTTAAGCTCTTTTGTTTGGGAAAGACAAAAAATGTTTTTAACTAACTAATTTTAGGCAAAAAATAAAGGGTACAAAACTAAGGGCCGGTTTGGATTGGCTTAAAAAAGTAGTTAAGCCAAAAATAAAAAGTCAAACTGAAATGACTTTTAAGTCAAAAAATAAAAAGTAGGGAGAGACCTACTTTTGGTTTTTGACTTATTTTAAGTCATTTTTACCTTGCCAAAAACTTCCCAACTTATTTTAAGTCATTTTAGATTTATTTTAAATTATTTTTTATATTTGTCAAACACTTTCAGAAGTAAAAAACTGACTTAAAAGTAGGGTATGACCAAACTTTTAGCTTTAAATTATAAGCTACTTAAAAAAAGTCAATTCAAACACCTCCTTAAAAATGTCCCTCCACTCAATAATATCCTTATTGTTACTTAATGGATCAAAAATACCAATTTCGAACACAATTTTTTATTTTTAAAAAAAGATGGCATATATTATCAATTCAAAGTTACATGAAGTTATTCTATTTTTAACTGATAAATAAGATTAATAAGAAAAAAATAATTATTTTCTACTTATTTATTAGTTAAATAATTTTAAAAGAAAAGAAATAAGAATAAAATTATTTAAAAATAATATTTTTACTAAGAATAAAATATATATTTTTAAATGGGAGAATTGTATATAATAGCAAACTATTAATTCAAATTAAATGCTATAAATATGGTTTGATTTAATTGTACCTCACCTCTCTCCTGGTGAATCTCGCTCGCCACTCTCGTTCTTTCCCTCGCCTCTCTCGTTTTTTATACAAACGCAAGTGTATAAAGTGTGTTTGTGTTTGTATAAAGTGAGAGAAAATTGTATATATACATATATTTTCGTTCCCCTCTCCCAGATCTCGCTCTCTCACCCGCCTCTCTCACTTTATACAAAAAAACGCAAATTGTATAAAATGCGTTTGTGTTTGTATAAAGCGAGAGAAAATTGTATATATACATATATTTTCGTTCCCCTCTCTCCCCTCTCCCCTCTCCCCTCTCCCAGATATCGCTCGCCACTCTCCCAAATCTCGTTCTCTCACTTTATACAAAAACGCAAATGTATAAAATGCGTGAAAATTGTATATATACATATATTTTCGTACCCCTCTCTCCCCTCTCCCAGATCTCGTTCGCCACTCTTCCAGATCTCGCTCGCTCACTCGACTCTCTCACTTTATACAATTAATCTTTTTGTATATGTATACCAAAGCAGATTATACAACTGCTTTCTTTTGTATATGTATAACGAAATATACATATTTATGTTTGCTATGGAGCGCAATTATGCAAACTTTGCTATAACATACAAATATGAATTTTGTGTTTGCTATATGTGAAAGTTGCTCTTACATAAATCAGGCGAATAGCAAGATTCAGCGAAACTATAATGGCGAATTAGAAATTCTCTAAGGTAGCTATAACATTTAATATGGTTTGAATGTTGACTATTCTGCACAATTTTCCCTTTTAAATATATATTTACTATAAAAAAAAGATTTTTCTGAGAACAATTTTGGATCAAATTATTAACTGATGATACTTTTATTTAATTTCTCATAGTTTAGATATTTTTGATCTTTTTATATTTTTTTTAAAGAAATAAATATAAGATACGTTTTGCCGATTTTTTTTCTTCCAATAGTTGATTGGAACCACAAAATTTGAAAAATATTCACAAGTAGTACGTGGCAGCGCGTATGTGGAAGTCGGTTTTGGGGGGCCCATAAAGCGAGTGGTTAGTTTAAACAAAAGACCCATTCCCACCATTGAAATAGGAAAAAAAAGAATATTCTAGAACAAATAACCCCACTCCATTTATACCCCTCTCTTCCCTCTCTTCAAACCCTAAAATCAGTTTTTACTCTATTCACTCTCTTCTTCTCTCTACCGCCGCCGTTGTCGTCTAGCATTCTTTTATACATTTTTTTGATTTTTTTCCGTCGTCATGGCCGGGAAAGGTGAAGGTCCGGCGATCGGTATAGATCTAGGAACTACTTACTCTTGTGTCGGAGTTTGGCAGCATGATCGTGTTGAGATTATTGCCAATGACCAAGGGAACAGGACGACTCCTTCTTACGTTGGTTTTACTGATTCTGAGCGTCTCATTGGTGATGCTGCTAAGAATCAAGTCGCCATGAATCCTATTAACACTGTGTTTGGTAAGTTTTTACGTTTCAGATCTGTTATTTAGATCTTACATTTTTTTGTTTTTTAAACTAGTGTTGTTGTTGATTAATAGTAGAGCTGTTGTTTTGAACTAATGCTGATGCGATTTGTGTGTATCTGGATTTTTTTTTGCTGGAGTTGTAGTCATGGAGTTTGTTTGGTTGGCTTTACTTATATTATTATATCTGTTGGAAGCACTATCAATCTATATATGTCATAGATCTCGTTTGATGTAGGTGACTGTTCTAGAATTGCTTTAGATCTGAATTGTTGATATACGAGTTTGAGCCAGTGGTACACAAGTACCACTAGATATAAATACATGAAATCGAGTTGGCTTCTATGGATGCAGCTACATGTTTTAATGGTAATTTCATGATCATGTTTGCGTGACATTGCTATAGGGTGTTCCATCTAAACATGTAATCATTATTATGACTTTGTAATCTGCTAGTTGTTTAATTGTATTCATGAATATTTGTTATGCTATTGACCTTTTCAATTCCTGAATCTGAATGTGCTGTTCGTGTTGTGTGTATATGAATAAAAATATTTGATTTAATAATGCTTACTGGGTTTTTACAATGGCAGATGCCAAACGTCTTATTGGAAGGAGGTTCAGTGATGCCTCTGTACAGAGTGACATCAAATTGTGGCCTTTTAAGGTTACTCCTGGACCTGGTGACAAGCCAATGATTGTGGTTAACTACAAGGGAGAAGAGAAACAGTTTTCTGCTGAAGAAATCTCTTCCATGGTTCTTATTAAGATGAAGGAAATTGCTGAGGCCTTCCTTGGGTCAACAGTGAAAAATGCTGTGGTTACTGTGCCTGCATACTTTAATGACTCACAACGTCAGGCTACTAAGGACGCTGGTGTCATATCTGGCTTGAATGTCATGCGTATTATTAATGAGCCCACAGCAGCTGCCATTGCCTATGGTCTTGACAAAAAGGCGACTAGTGTTGGTGAGAAGAATGTTCTTATCTTTGATCTTGGTGGTGGTACCTTCGATGTGTCCCTCCTCACTATTGAAGAGGGTATCTTTGAGGTGAAAGCCACAGCAGGAGACACTCACCTTGGTGGTGAAGATTTTGATAACAGAATGGTGAACCACTTTGTCCAGGAATTTAAAAGAAAGCACAAGAAGGATATCACCGGTAACCCAAGGGCCCTTAGAAGATTGAGGACAGCTTGTGAAAGAGCGAAGAGAACTCTTTCCTCCACTGCCCAGACAACAATCGAAATTGATTCCCTATATGAGGGAGTTGACTTCTATTCAACCATCACTCGTGCCAGATTTGAGGAGTTGAACATGGATCTTTTCAGGAAGTGTATGGAGCCTGTTGAAAAGTGTTTGAGGGATGCCAAGATGGACAAGAGCACTGTACATGATGTTGTTCTTGTTGGTGGTTCCACCAGAATTCCCAAGGTACAACAGCTGTTGCAAGACTTCTTTAATGGGAAGGAGCTTTGCAAGAGTATCAACCCAGATGAGGCTGTTGCCTATGGTGCTGCTGTTCAAGCTGCCATTCTGAGTGGAGAGGGTAATGAGAAGGTACAAGACTTGTTGCTTTTGGATGTCACCCCTCTATCTCTTGGGTTGGAAACTGCTGGAGGCGTCATGACTGTCTTGATTCCAAGGAATACGACCATTCCTACCAAGAAAGAGCAGGTGTTTTCTACCTATTCTGACAACCAGCCTGGAGTGTTGATTCAGGTTTATGAGGGTGAGAGAGCAAGGACCAGAGACAACAACTTGTTGGGTAAATTTGAGCTCTCTGGTATTCCTCCTGCTCCTAGGGGTGTGCCTCAGATCACAGTCTGCTTTGACATTGATGCCAATGGCATCTTGAACGTTTCAGCTGAAGACAAGACGACTGGACAGAAGAACAAGATCACTATTACCAATGACAAGGGTAGGTTATCAAAGGAAGAAATTGAGAAGATGGTCCAGGAAGCAGAGAGGTACAAGGCAGAGGATGAGGAGCACAAGAAAAAGGTGGAGGCCAAGAATGCACTTGAGAACTACGCCTACAACATGAGGAACACTATAAAGGATGATAAGATTAGTTCTAAGCTTAGCGCAGAAGACAAGAAAAAGATTGAGGATGCCATTGATCAGGCAATTTCATGGCTTGATAGCAACCAGCTTGCTGAAGCTGATGAGTTTGAAGATAAGATGAAGGAACTGGAGAGCCTATGCAATCCCATAATTGCTAAGATGTACCAGGGTGCTGGTGGTGAGGCAGGTGCACCTATGGATGATGATGATGCTCCTCCAGCTGGTTCTACCGGTGCAGGCCCCAAGATTGAGGAGGTCGATTAAGTGCTAGTTTTATTTCTTAGTATAAACTATTCTATTATATTGGCTACTTTTTATGTTTTTGAACTATTCTCTATTATATTGGCTACTTTTTATGTTTTTGAACTATTCTCTATTATATTGGGTACTTTTTATGTTTTTGCTATGTTAGTTAATAGTGGTTTCGTTTGTTTATTAAGCTGTTGAATGTTTCATCGTTGATGGCTCTTTCCATCGATTTTGAATTTGTTTGGAACTATTAGGCTGAAATTTTGTCTTTACACAACTGGCCGACGACTTTGTAATATTGGTCTATATTTTGCAAGTTAATAGCGGAGAAAAGATATTCCAATTCTGGAATAATTAGTTATTGAATGTAAATGTGATTTTCTAGAAAGATATTTGCAAAACAATTACAAGCTTATATGGGAAAGCAATAATCTGTTACAACACTTGGTATATAGTGTTCTTTTTTTTCATATAAAGTATAAACAAAACATTCTCGAGGACCTATTTATAAGCGGATGATTTAATACCATAAAATTGTTCCTTGTTCCTTGGAAGGAAATAAATCATTGGTTTCCTTTTCTCGAGTCACCAATCTATTTAAAATTACGACAACAATCTAAATTTTTATATAATGACAAATTATTCATTTGTTTTATAAAAATGGAACAAGTAGACAAAGATGCAGGGAGCGAGTACATTTCTAGTATGATTTTTACCACCCTAAGAGGAAATGACCCATTTTTAAGTTGTACACAAATGAGTTAATTTTCATTGTAAGCCAAAAAAAGCAATTCCTTCTTATGTCCATTTCTGCTGGCACAAGTTTCTGCACTTTTATAAGACGAAAAGAAAGAAACAATTGATCAACTTTCTAAGGCAATCATTGGAAGATCCACAAATAAATAGTGTTGCGCCTTTTGAGTCTGAATTCGTGCTATTAATCAAGTACTACAGACCATCTCAGGAAAATGTTGTTCATTAAGAAGTTGGAGAAACCACCTCTGTATCTAACTTCAAAACATGCCCCATCTGCAACCACATTCTCGATCCAAGTTACTTTCTTCCCCTGCTAAGCCTCTGCAGATGATAATTGATGCTACCCCAGGGCTTTCTGTTTTTGCCACTCTGCGCAAAAGGTAATATGCAAATTAATCTTAATGTGAAGAAGAGTTGATAGCAATATGCACTATTCAAGGCATCCAAATTACCTGAGCTTCCATGCAGGTACTCAAAAGTGACTTTTGCCTGCCACATTTCTCATCCTTGTTGTGATTTAAAGTCAAACAATTTAGAAACGAGACCATTTCTTTCGCGCAAGGTTTCTGAAGACTTCCAAAGTTCCTTGGGTTAATATATAAGGTGCCAGCTTTGCGTCCCATACTTTCCTCAGATCTAACAAAATATAAAGAGGACGTTGTTAGACATGGCATTAGAGGAAATCAAATCAGCAAGTGACATCAACATGCAGAAAACTCATATAACATTACAATGTTCATGGTTTGAGACAAGCAGGAGAAACAACATTCATGATGAAACAGAGAAGCAGAAACACTTCAACACTGTTTTGCAATCTACATTATTCCCAACTATCAAAACACTGCAAACCAGTGGGTCACAAGTTCTCAACTACAAAAGTACCCAAAGGGTCATGAGTATAGATGAATAAAAGGAGGTACATCAGTTATAACTACGAAAATGCATATTATGTTAAGCAGAACAACCAAAACTCCACTAGAATACAAGATAAGAAGTGAATATTGCAAGTTGCACCACTAGATGCTCTTCAGAGTCAGACTAGCCTTTTTCCTCATGAAATATTCAAATAATGTTTTTTTTTTTACAGAAAGCACATTCAAACTTCACAGTGACAGTAATTTGGCCGTGAACAGTCAGATTATTGCCTTGATTGTTTCTAGAAAGGCTACAATGTCTTCCTACCCTGCAAAGTTGGAAGTAAAGCTTATTTCAAGTATTTTCTGCAACAATTTTATCAAACAAGGAAATTTGGAAGAGAAGCAACAAATACTTTCATTTGACAGACGCTTGGCACGTCATGCTTTTAACTTCGGTAACCTGATAGCTTCTGCAAATTAGCTACTACTATAGAACTTCTAGACCACTGCCTCTTTCTCATGGATGCTAGACTTTTTTCTACCTACAACAACAAACCCAGTGTAATCCCACTTGTGGTTTGGGGAGTCTTACCTCTCTACCTTGTGGAGATGGAGAGGCTAGACTTTTTTCTACCTATTGTTTCTATTTTTTAGCGCATTTCTGACAAGGGTAATTATACTTTACTGGATCTACGCTTCATCGCAAGGTTTCCCACCAATGAACAGAACGGTATCCAATATCTCCACATGTTGAGGGGAGAGTGACTGTTACTTTCCAGGGGATAGAGATTTCCAAGTCAATTAGTTTGACAAGAGTGACATAGACTGGTCAGTTGCTTCCCATGAACTGTTCACCGCAAAATCATACTTACGGAAGTAAATTTCATGTTCTGCTTACAACACAACCCTCAAGGCAATAATAAGAGCTTTTTCTCATGGTAAAGGATATTGGGAGCCCATATTCTTTCTCCCGAGTTAGTCATGAAAGATTTTAGTGCCTAAAGTTTCAAATGCAAAAATTGTTTCAGAAGTTGAAACTCAACTCATTGCCTTTTGATTAATAGAGATTTTGAACTCTCCGAGCATGGGAGATTTTTATACATTACAAACATTCAATGACAATTAGTTCTTTTTTGATCCATGACACCAGGTAAACTAAGAGTCAACACTCACAAGTCTAACATTATGTTTAAGACAGAGTGATCACAATGCGAGGCTTCTCATCTCCTCCATTTGCTTAGGGGTGAAACCAACTCTGTTTCCAGAACTTTTAACCAACTAACTAGATCCAATATAAGAAATAAAATCAATAATGTCAACCTATTAAAGTAGATTTTGGGAAATGATAGGTAATCTTTCTATCCCCACCAAGTAAGGTAGAATAGGTGACATTGACAAGAATAAGAAAATGAAGAACCTCCTCCTGCATTCGCTAGTAAAAAAAGGCAGACACAACAACTATGTCTCAATCCCAAACAAGTTCAGGTCCACTATATGAATCCTTACTTATCTATATAAGCTTGAATCGTGTCATCATCATATCAATTAGAGATAAACTGGAAAACAAGTGATATATATAATAATATTAAAAGTACTCTAACAAGACTACATCATATTCCGCTGCGCACTAGTAAATGTCACCTATATGGATTTTTTTTCTTCTTTATTCCCTACCTTTAGCCAAATCTGCATTGATCTCAGAAAAATGCAGGTCTTTCAAGACAACTTTCTCCCATGTAATTTTAAATCTGCCTTGTTCAATCTTAACACCTTTACTAACAATAGTATCACACATACAGACTGGCGCATCAGTAGATCGATGCATGCAGGACATGACAAAACAATCTCAAGCAACTTTCTCTTATTCTATCCTCACTGCGTGCTACTTTCACCTTCTAGCAAATATGGCCATTTTCATCTTATCTAATTTTGTATGGCTGCACGTCCATCTTAGCATCCGCATCCGCATCTCTACAACACTCATCTAGTGAGCATGTTGGACATGATGCATGCATGCAGGTCACGACCAAACCATCTCAAGCGACTTTCTCTTATTGTATCCTCATGGCATGCTACTTTTACCTTCTAGCAAATATGGTCATTTTTATCTTTTCTAACTTTGTATGGCCGCACATCCATCTAAGCATCTGCATCTCCACAACACTCACCCAGTGAATATGTTGGATTATAACATCCCAACAATCACTACCATATCACACTGCTCTTATAATTGTTCTGTAGAACTTCAATTTACTTCGGTAGCCATCCTTATATCGCATAACTACTCATTAGTCTATGATGCAAGAACCCTTTCATATTTTTACAAGTTAGGATACTAGACAATCAACAATCAACCACCACAAGTCCACAATAACTACCTAACTGGTGCTTCAACATTACATTTGTAAAAGAGTTGGATTGATAACTTAAAGGATTATTTCCAGCAAGACATATCCTTTAAGGTTGGCAGTTCTATGGTCTTTTGGAAAGATAAATGGCTTGGTGACTCCACTTTGTAAGTCATGTACCCATCTCTTTTCCTATTAGCCATTAATCCAAACTCCACAGTGGAGCAAACCAGATCAAGCAACACATGGGATGTTCAATTTAGAAGGAATATGCAAGATTGGGAGCTACATGATGTATTTGACCTGCTGAGAAGATCAAACGGTTGTTCAGTTGATAGCCAATGCTCTGACAGATGCAGTTCCAACTTCCAAGGAGGGTATATACAGTGTAAAGGAAGGTAATCGCAGAATGAAGTTATTGATCTATGGCCCTGGAGGCTGGAAGTTAATTTGGAGAACAAAATTACCCCCAAGGTAAGTAGTTTCACTTGGACAGCACTGAAAGGGGCCATCCTGACTCAAGACAATCTATGTAGAAATTTTCATCTTGTTGGATAAATTTTACATATGCTAGTCAAGCTTAGAATCTATCAACCATCTTTTTTTGCACTGCCAGTCGCTGGAACATGTTCCTATCCGTTTTTGGTTTCAGTTGGGCACGACCCCAGAGTATCAAGGAGGCAGATGAAAGTTGGGAGCTTTTGGAAAGTCAGGAAAGCCATCAAGAACATCTGGCAAATGATCTTAAGTTGTATTTTTTGGTGTGTGTAGACAGAAATGAATAGAAGGTGTTTTGATGGGGTTTCAACTCCTAACTCAGTATTTAAGGCTAGGTGTCTGCTACAGCTTTTCCATTAAAGTAATTATATGCTCCTGTAAATGATGTTGTTTCTTTTGTAGATCTCATTGGCTCTCTGAGCCTGGCTTAACAGCCTACTTTTGCTTTTGGTTAGCTCCTGACCTATAGAACTTTGTCTTTGAAGCTAACATCACTTTTGTATTCTTTGCATCTTCTTTAGGCTAGTAAACAACATTTTACTTCATTGAGAAAAAAAGAGTTGGATTGGACTGACAACACAGAAAAGGTTCAACTAACATAAGAGAAAATTGAATTTTTTGATTCCATTCGACTTGTGTGGGTCTATAAAAATTACAACTTCAATAAAAGATGGATGGTACAAGCTAAAATCTAAAGAATACTGAGTACAACACCAAGGTTTTCTCATACTCATTTCTTCTTATGGTTAACTTATTGCCTATGTACAGAATTCACATTCCTCAAGGTTTCTCAAACAAGTCGGAGATCACCCATCATAATCAAAGAACTAAATTTACCCATTTGAGGTACTAATTTAAAGCTTCGCAGTGAAAACTTTTGTTAAGAATCTACAACCATGTATCAGATATTATTTGACCTCTAGGCTTTAACCATGTCATCCCCAAATTTATCTTCCATCAATGAAATGACACGGAAAGCTTCATTTATAGTTTCACAATTAGAATTGGCTTCATGTATCTGGAGAAACCACCATTTTGAGAAATCACTGTGTGGAGAGTTTGTCATGTGGATAGACATAAGAATCAGGATATCAAATGTATAGTACTTGGGTGTAACCTAACAGACAAAGAAATAGTTTAAAACCATGGATAGACACAAAAAAAAAACTAGGTAGGTTATCCCCACCCTCCTAAACATTTGCCAGCAGAGTTACACGTTATTTGTGCTAGCAGGAGGTAGCAGGTTTCTGATCGAATAATCTAAGTGCAGGCGAGCTATCTCAAACACCACTATTATGAAAAATGCTACTGAATAAGTAGTAGCATGTGAACTAGAACAACAAGCTAAAGTATTTCTGATAATTTACAGAACAGGCATATAAAATAATCATTCAGTTGAGGTTATCCCACTCCCACTTATTCTTCAAGAACTAATAATTGCTACCTAAAAACCAATATCATAATCTTTCTAGCATATACAGTTTCTTCATTATTAGAGAAATTAACTATAAAATTCTCAAACATAAAAACCTTGAAAAAAATTAAAACCTAGAATCCTAATAATGTGAATTTATGAATTTCACCTAATAATACAATGATAAAGGTGCCATATTTTATGCACTTGATCAACAGTTTTCACAAAACTAATCGAAAAAAACTCAAATCTAGATTACATAACTTGGGAAGAAAATAAACAAAAAGCATTTTAAATCATAATAATAACTAGGTAGTATACAAAACCGATTTGGAGAGTTTCTTACAAGTGAATTCGCCGGAGAAAATGAGAGAAGCGAGTTCGCCGGAGATGGAGAGTCTAGAAAGTTCGCCGTGAGGGAGGAGATCGAGAATCGGAGGAAAATAACTATTAACATATTGGGCCGAAAATCTATTGGACTTTGGGTTTTGTTATTAATTTTAGCCCATGAGTTTGAAACCCATAAGTCCATTTAGCATGAAATAACACCCAAACCCAATAACTTTAGGAGTGGATGACTCTCGAAATTTACAATAATTAATAACTTAAAACTTACTAGAAGACATATAAAAAATTGAATGACTCTCGAAATTCTATCAATGCCACATAAATTGAAACAGATGAAGTAGCATATATTATCTAAAAATTACGTAAAAAATATTATAAATCACAACAATTAATAATTTAAATATTTAAAAACCATATTAAAATATGATCGACTTTCAAAATTTCATCTATGTCACACAAATAAAACAAAAAATAACATATATTAAACGCGTGCTAGCACAAGCTTCAGTATCTAGTAAATCGCCAATCATATATGGGATATCAGTACAAGCCCAAAACAAAGTATCTCACAATACATGGATAATTGAACTTTGAAACTATTTGATATTTATTTTCAATTATCAATTACTGAATTTGAATTTTGAAAATACTAAATCAAATATCAATTACTCACTTCTATTTATACAAAATACATGATAAAATAGCAAAAGGACAAAACTATGTTTATCTTTTTTCGTAAAACTCATTACTATTTTTGATATATGAAAAATAAATATTTTAAATAATATCTTGTATATTCAAATTCTAGTCAATAAATCAAATCAAGAAATTAATCTCTATATTAATATAACCAAATCCTATATACTAATTATTCAATTCTAAGGTTCCACATTGTAATAAATTTCTTTAGAAAATGTCCATTTTCCCACTTTGCACGAAGTATACTCAACATGAACACTTTTACCAATTAAATGATGTTAAAAGTTGATGTGTTACCTTTTTATCTTTAAATAACTATATATTCTAGTTAGAGGAAAATGATTCTTGTTTTGGCCCAAATATTCCACTACTATCATTATGATATATGTCCATTAATTACACAACAATCCCATTTGTTTACTCTTGAATTAGATAAACCATAAATCATATGATGCAAACTTGTGAAGCTAAGTAAATTTTTTATTATTAGAGAAAATTAGGACAACTCCCCTTATAACACGCAGACATATATATAAATGTTTCTACACTTTGAAGCCAAGTTTTGTCAAAAAGTCTCAACAAACTAATTAACAAGTCAATTCTTTCAATTCAATGCAAGCTGTAAAACCTATTTTTTCCACAAGTAAGAAAACTAGATTTTGTTCAAATTCTAATCCACTTCCAACTGTCAACCATTAGCTAATTTGTTTTGGTTTCCCACCGGTGTCCGGAGCCCACATTGAAGCTCCGACAAATTTTTTGAGGGTGGCACTCCAACAAGATTTTCTCCATACCCAGGGCTTGAACTCGAGACATCTGTTAAGAATGAAACACTCCCACCAATGCACCACAACTCACGTTGGTACCATTAGGTAACTTACTACAACTACAGTTCTCTTTCCCTATCAAATGGGATTTAAAGAATAAAAAAATGTTTTTTAATGAAAATTTTCATGTTTGAGATTCGAATTCAAAATCTTATTCTTTCGTGACGAACCTTATTGGTGTAAAGAGAGAGAAAAAAAGAAGTTACTTCCCGATTGATTCCCTCTATTCTCAAGCTCTTTTGGCTTTATAATATGTTCAGATTTTTGGACAATTTGTCTTCGTTTTTATTCACCATTCGATTCAATTTATTTGTCTAATTTTGAACTTACACATAATTTAAAAGAGTAAATAAGACATTTAAATCTTATAATCTTAAACTAAAACTATACTTATAATATAGTAATATACGATAATATCATTTAATTATGTAATTTTAAACATGTCATATAAAAAAAATTAAATTTAAAGAGTTATCCAAAAAGAAACTAGACATGTTATAATCAATACAAGATTTATAGTTTTCCATTTTACTTTGCCCTAAATTGTTGCATGAATTGGCCACAACTTGTCATTCATCTTTTTTCATGTTCAAATGTTGGGTTTGTGGGGTCCTTGGAATGTGTACCATAGCTAGCCAACATTCAACAAAGTGCACGACCAGCTAGCCAACAGAATCACAATCCAACTATGCTTTCATATATGTGTACTTAAAACCGTTTGAACATTGATTCTGATTAGCTTTATCGAGATCATTAGTAGGTCTTGTTCAAGAATTGCATAGATGGACGGATTTGAAGATTTGTTCATACAATAACAATAACATATTCAGTAGTTATTGAGTGAAGTCTCATAACTAAGGTCTAAGGAGAATAAAGTATACGCCGATCTTATCACTATTTTAGGGAGAAAGAAAGACTATTTTTCAAAAGATCTTTTGCTTAGTGTAGTAAATTAAATTCAAGTACAAAGAAGAATGAAACAATGTAGGGAACATAGCAACTAATAAAGCAAACAGTACAAAACCTACAAGGAAAAAAAATAAGAACAACAAAATAAGACGATAATCGAAACATAACAAACAACAAATTTAAGAAAATTTATCATTCTCCCAATTGAGTTTCAACTATTGGTAAGACCGTTAAAACTAGTCAACTATTAGATGTACTCTTCATATCATTAGATTGTTAGAGGCTTAAATTAATGGACCAATATGAATTATGATGATTCAATATAACCTATAACCCCAACTTACTAGGAATTTAGGCATTATAATTTTTGTTATATGGTATGTAACTTGGTATCTTATGCCTAAGAATATAATTGTGGCAGATATATTCAAGAATCCTAGCCCATAGATTTTAGTGACAGAAATTAAATATAGGCAGAAGTGTTTGTCATAACCCCAAAAGATAAAATTATGTCAGAGTCTGGCCTTTTGGCACTACACATCATTTGTAATTCAAATTTGAATGAATCAAAATAGCTGCATGTGAAAGACCTAAAAGAGTTTTTCTTTGTGGTCCTTTTTTTGTTTTTAATTGCTCTTATAATAAGGTAAAAAAGAGTAGTAATTACCCACAAAATGGACCACATCTGTTAAGTCAAGTCCTCTCAAAATTAACCTACCATTTCACAGTAGATTTTCAAAAAAATTATCAATATGTTTGACATATATTGTTATTGTGTTTTCGATTATCAATATTTTATTATTGTTAGTGTTTTTTTTTTAGAGTTTGCACTGTTTTTTTTAGGTAATAGCTATATTGTTTTTATTGTTTCTTTTTATTTTACTTGTATGTGATGTACTTGTGTCAAAGGTCTTTCAGAAATAGTCTCTCTATCTCACGTGATAGTAATAAGGTTTACGCAATGACAGAACCACATATAGTTGAGGGGTGTCGACTGACATCC
Organism: Solanum sparsipilum; assembly: GCA_029582215.1. Lineage (NCBI taxonomy): Eukaryota > Viridiplantae > Streptophyta > Magnoliopsida > Solanales > Solanaceae > Solanum > Solanum sparsipilum. The sequence continues at coordinate 15,694 of JAKRZT010031350.1, forward strand.
CTTCGTCAGAAAATTATATTGTGTAGCTAGAATACAAATAATTTTTACGTATATATTTATATATATATATATATATATATATATATATATATATATTACATATTGACACTCCTTGACTTCTACATGCTTTTACTTCTTTATATTTTCATACACCTTATGGATTTGCGTACACTATATGGCTATACCCTCTACAAACCCCAATGTGTGGAATTTCACGGAATTTATTGTTGTTATTGTATCTTCAAATGTCTGTTCGATCATAAAATTTAACCTTCAAATATTTTTAAATATCCCAAAAACTATCCTATCAACTTTCCACCATTCATTCAAGAAATAGGATCACAACTTAAGCCTTGTTTCTTGCTCTTTCCCATCTTGCAAGTAGATACAAGTTCAAATTTTTTGACATTGAACTTTGGTTTTAATATGTGAGTGACCACTTTTTTGGCCGAATTGCGTGATGACAATGACATTTCTTGTTTTATTGGCAAAAGTTCCAAAAGAAAAGAAAAAAAAAAAACAAGTCACAGATCACATAACTTGTTTTCAACTTCAGGACTTTGCCTTTTTCCTGTGGTCTGAACATGGCTGCTTTCATAGGGCAATGCCAGTGTAAACTTTAGACTTGCGAGTCGTTTAGCATGAGATATAAGGTATAATAATCTCAGAGATAAACTGCAGGATTATTTTATCTTGTATTTGATTGGAGGTATTATGCAGTCTTGGTATTATTAATCCTGTCATTTATATCTTAGTGATCGGATAAGTTATTCCATATACATGGTGAAATAACTTATGCCATGATAACTTATTCTGAGATAATTAATTTTGAGATAACTTGTTTCCAACCAAACAACTCTTTAATATATAAGCATCTCGCTAAACTTTTTGAGATATTCCATTTAGAATTAAAACTGATCATTGTTTCGATTGAACATCTCAACTCCTAATAACTTGTTCTAGTTAGTCTCTTTCAGTTCATATTCTTGGAAATCTTTTTGTGTGTGTTCTCATTTGCTTATTAGGTAATTAAGTTAATCAATACATACAAAATTCACCTCAATAAGCCATAAACCTCAATACATTTTTTCCTACTTGAAGTTGATGAACATAATTAAAAGAACTAACTATTTAATAACCAAATGAAAATACACTCAAAAATATTTTCAAAATTTGAATCAAAGGTGTCCATCGGAACACTTTATTAGGAATTGAAATATTCACCTACAACATGACTTAATTAGAGTGTTTATATACAAGTTTAAGAGTCTGACTTACTAGGCATTAAGCCAAAAATTTACCTATGGCCTATCCTAATGCCCCCCATGTGGCTTTCCTTTTCCTAATGGTACACTGAATTAACAAGAGAAACTTCCTACCACAAATGGTCAAGTGTTTCTTGGAATAAAGAAAGAGCATTTTTCTTTAAGGAATCAATTGAAAATGAAATGAAAGCAATTTAATTTGTCCTAATCTTAACCATGTTACCTGTTTTTATGGATAAATAGTTTCTAACAAGAATAATTAAGCAGTATTTAGCAAAATTAAAAATGTGTGGAACAGTCAAACATGTTAAAATGTTGTTTTGTTATGGTGTTTTCTGAGCAATATAATCACATAATATGATAGAATAGCTAAAGAAAACATTTCTGAAATCATATACTATCAAGAGAATTTATACTTTTTGCAAAATCATCTTTACCCCATTATAACAAGTAGGACATCATAATGTGGCATGATGTGAGTTCAGGTGGGGCGATTTGGTTTCGTAGCCCTTTTTCTATTCTATTTATAAGTAGTCATAAGAGATTATTTCTCTGTTCATATGCAACAACAATAGGAGATTAAAAAAATTAACCTTTTGATTTGCTGGAATATTATTTCCCTTAGTCATAGAACATAATCATTCAAAATAAGAATAATAGAGTTAAAAGTTACATATATTATTACATAATTAGTACAAATTTAAATGATTATATCATGTTAATAATCTAATTTTCAGTTTTATCATTTTAGACATAATATGTAGATTTACCTATAATCAATCATTTATAGGACTTAATGATTCCTAACAACAAATTCATCTCTTTCCATTGGAACAATTATTAACAATCTCAAGCTAAACAAAACCATTACCACTAAGAATCCAAAGAAGTTACAATAAAAATCTCTAATTTTCTATCTGAAAAACTAAAGTTAATTAATACAAGAAGAGGTAATTTGCTGTACTTTTTTTTGGTTAATAGATGAGAAAGAGGTTTAAAAAGACATAAATAAAAGAAATTTAAACCTCTCCATCAATTGGCTTGTAGGTTGAAGGTGAAGAAGCCAATGGAAGTACCTTTACACAAGTAGTAGAGTTCATTTGATGTACTTGTATTTGTTGAAGAGGCTCTCTCATTTTGCTCTTTCCAAGAAAAGATATGAATGACCCTTTTTCCTCTGTTGAACAAACTTCATTCTTGATTACCCTTTTTTCTGCTTCTAATTCTATTAATCTTCTTATAAGTTTCTCCTCGGCGTCTCTAAGGAACTTGAACTTTGGAGGGGGTGAAGATTTGAATTTGTTTAACTCATTTTCTGTTGAGGATTCAAAGAGTGGATTGAATCCTTGACAATTGTAAGAATCAAGATTTTGACACTTGATTGGTGGTGATGACAATGGTGTAAGGATAAGGTCACTAAAGCTTTTGTTTCTTGAACATGTTCTACTTCTATCACCACATCTAGATTTACCATCTTCAGATTCTAAATCCTCTTTTGTTTCTTCCTTAATTGTGAAGAGAAATCTTGGAGGTCCACAAAGATTGTGTAGCCTCATTAACTCTGATTCTACACTATCTTCACCATATCCTTTTAGTAACAAATCTTTGCTATTCCCTAACTCCAAATCTTGATCTTGATTATGAACATGATCATTCATTTCTTGATTTCTCACTGTGTCGCTGCTAACATTGTTTACAGAACTATGCTTCTTCCAACAGAAAAGATGAGAAAATTCAGTGGCAAAAGGGGTGTTGTTGTTGTTGTACTGATCCTCTGTTTCATTCTTTGGGATTCTTTTTCTTACCCATAACAAGTAATACAACTCTGCTACAAGTCCCATGAGGATACAACCAAATACAAAACTCAAACCAATACCTAAACCACTAAAAGATGACATTTTTAGTCACATCCAAATCAACAAACTACAATCTTGCACACAATGACACAACCCTTTTGTGGATTTTCCCAAATGAGCAAAAACAGATATTCAAAAGCAACAATCTATATACTAAACAACTGAAATTGAAAAATGACACAACTTGAGAGCAAAAAAAAAACTCAATCTTGCACACAACCCTTTTCTAGATTTTCCCCAATGAGCCAAAAGAGAAACTCAAAAACCAACACTACTTGCAAAACTCACAATCTTGCACACAACCTGTTTGTGGAAATTCCCAAATGAGAAAAAAGAAAACAGAAAAACAGGCAGTTTTCCCAAATCTATATACTTGAGCAACTTACATAAACTTCAAACTTCAAAACCAAATCAAGAAAACCATTTAAAGACTACCCATTTTTTCCTCTGAAGTTCAGATCCTGAAACAACCATTAATTGATTCCTTAAAGAAAAAAAGACCCTTTTTTGGGAACATTATAATATATATATTTGCCTTAAACACACGCTAAGAAAAAAGCTGTGCCTGTGTGGATACTTACTACGGTGGAAAAAGGGAAAACAGAAGGAAAGGGAAAGAAATTGAATCAACTAAAAAGTTGTACAAAAGAAAGTGGCAGAAAGTATATATTATCTATGATATTAAAAATATGTAGACTAGAAGGGTGTATTGAATGGCAAAGATGGGAGTTTATGTCCTTTAGTGCAAAAAATGGTTGGTTATATGTGTCAAAGTGTCTTTCTAAAGATAGCTCATCACATGGGCTGGCAAAAAGCATGTATTAGATAATATTTGTGTGAACATGTTTTTTGAAGGGATATTTGAAAAAATACTACTAAAAAATTCTAGAAATAGGTAAAATAAAAACATTTTAGAAATAATAATTATTTCAAAAAGGTTTTTCATGTGCTTGTTAGTATATGGAGTTCAAGAAAAATGAAATATAATAGTCTGCTGATTTTGATATATAGAGTAGTTTATGTTCTTGTCACGCCCTGAGACAATCACTTAGACGTAACATGGTGCTTAGAAGCTAGAGCTGTAAGTGATCCCAAGCTAACCGCATGACATGACAATAAGATAGCATAATAAGACTGAAAATATTAAATGCGGGATAAAGTCTGAAATAATCTATTATTATAGTACTAAACAAAAATATGACAAAAACAACATAAGCGAAATTTAACTGTCTGTCTGAAAGTCTCTACTAATACAAGTTGCTAGAACAAATCCCTAACTAACATGAACTGTCTGAAAACTAAAATAAAGCACTGAAGGAAAACATAAAGGTCATGCTCAGAAAGATGAGGACTCACCAATTGGTCTGTTAACTGATGAGCGCAAAACCTATATTATCAAACAATATATGCATAAAGTATGTGTTCAATACTTGAAATGTATTGAGTAGGAGAAAATGCATAATAAACATGATTCTAAACATGGTAAATCTGTAAACTATACTGATGCAATGACCAAGTAAGATAATATGATATTGAGATATACTGATCTGAAATACATATATACAAGGTCATCCAATATTTGAAAATTTAACTATGGGAGATATTAAAATTGATATAAATTATGTGAGCTACTACACGGAGTTTAGTGTACTACTTCCACACCGATATAAAATTTAATTATGGAGATATTAAAACCGATATAAATCATATTGTTCGTGATTCCTTTTACGGACCGTAGAATCCTGTCCATAGAAATCAGAGAGATTTCTTGAGTTCTGAACTTTGAACTATGAAACCCTTCTACGGATCGTAATTCCTTAAACAATCCGTACTATCCATTCGTAGAAAGTAAGGTACTGAATTCCACATTCTCTGAAGTATGATCTACGAGACCCAAACCATGACATGCAGTCCCTTTTACGAACCATAGTGTCAGGCCGTCAATCCAATATATTGAAGGTTCTGAAGTCTCGGGACTTGAAACTACAAATGTCGTTTTAAGAATCGTAAACACTTCTTCGATTCGAATTTAAGGCTCGTTGTGTCAAACTCAATTTTTCAAGTTTCAGAAATTTTTTCACGAGTGTAGTTTACGACCTGTAGAATCAAGTTTGGTCCGTAAACCCACTCGTAGTCACTGACATAATTAATCTGAAATTAGAAGTCTTATCTACGAACCCTTCCCATGAGTTGTAATACTACTTACGAACCGTAAATCTCAAAAATATGCAGACTTTCGATCTTTTCTACACTTTTTCTGATTTTATTTGAGTTTGTATTTCTGAGGTGTTACAATTCTTGAAGAAATTTAAGCTTTTTTATTAGTTGTTGTACGAATAATGACATAATTCCTTTGAAATTTACAAAGCCTAGGAAGTTCAAGTTTCAGTAGTTAATTTGAACTTTCCAGAAGAAAAAAATTATTTTTCTTATGAGTATTTTGAGAAGAACAAAAGAAAGATAGTTATTTGTATTGCATTTTTGTTTAGAGGAGATACAATATTTATAGTATCTTTAGAAGTCCGTTAGCAACAGACCCAACCCTTTTCAAATTGGTGTCTTTTCAAACACCAACAAACATTTTTGGTTGTAATAGTGGCCGCGCTCTCATATAATTCTATCAACACTAACTATTTCAACAATCTCCCACTTAGCGAGTGATGTTTTAAATTTATGCATATAATAGGAGTCATTCGAATCAAACCTACTACTTATATAAACCATCAAGAACTTGTCAAAATTAATGATTAGATTAAATTCTATTAAATCATAATTTCTTTATGGGAAGAGGGGATTTTGTTTTATACACATAAATGTACCATGCAGGTTACACAATTTCCTTAATTGTGAGTTTTAGCATTAGATTATGTCTAAATATTATCCACATATATATAAATTAGAACATGCAAAATAGGACCTCTTTAACTTTTGTTGTGATTGTTAAAAGACAACAAAACACACATACACATATACTCACAGCTGTCTTCTTTCTCATTCTTTTCAGAAAATTAAAATAGAAAAAAAAAATATAAAAAAATATGTTGATTTCTAGCCAATAAAATTGAAGATATGAGAACCCGTGACCAAATGAAAGATTGAGGCATCACAACATGTTAATAACAAATTTTGAGAAAAAGTTTTCATTGATAAGAGATTTTTTTGTTTTTGTTTTTGGAAAACAAAAAAAATTCAGGGGTAGGTTGGTGGAAGGTGCGGGACACCTCGGGGAGTGGGGGGTGCCCGGGGGAGGGGGTAATTTTTTTTTTGAAAAATATATATTTTTTAAAATGGGTTAGAACCATTTTATCCAAATCATATTTGATCAAATCCATATTTACTCATATTTTATTTGGGTGGATTGTGATCCAAACCATTTTTGCTTAATCCATCCAAATCCGATCCAATCCAACCATTTGCCACCCCTATTGATTCGATTCAATCGATTATTTTTCGTTTTTCCTTCTTTTGTTATATCTATATATAGAGAGAATTGTAATTAAACTATTTTTGAATTGTTCAAACGATCTCATTTTTTTCCATCAATATCGACAATTTTCAATAATTCTTTCAAACCGTCAAGTAAATGTTTGATAATTTTTTTTGTAATATAATGACAAATGTTCATACAACACATTGCGTATAACTTAAGAGTATTAAATATATATCCATTGAATATGATCTTTTAGATAAGGACTTGTGTATTTAAATAAGATTTTAAGTTGCAAGTTAGAGTTTGAGAAACCTTTTAAAATCAATTCGTTTCGATTTTAATTCTTTTATGATATTTAAAACTTAATTAATTATTTGATTCAATTTTAAATTTTTATCGAAACCTACAATTTCATTTAAAAACATAGTCCTTTTCGGTTGATTAGATAGATTTCAAACGATAATCGACTGATTCTGTAATATGCTTATATAATCAAATAACTTTAAGATGTATACCGATATATTTTAGGAAAAATTACGCGTATAAGCAAATATATACAAGTTAATTAGTTAACATAACTATAATTTGCCTTAATTACAATTTTCGACCTCCTTTTAGCTATAATTACACAGCTCAACTTTTTAGTTTTGTATAATTCGCACGTTTGTATAATTCTGAATTTGTATAACTTTTGTATAATTCGGTATTTGTATAACTGTTTACACTTCTGATGTTTGTAATTATATAAATTCGTTATTCCGATTTTATACAAAAATAACTGAATTATAAAAATGAACCCGCGAATTATACAAATCCATGAATTATACAAACAAACAACTTAAACTGTACGTAGCTACAACATGTAAATATGCAAATTATAGTTATGGAGTATAATAAGTTTATTATAGTGGTTATTTGCGAAAGTTCCGCTATATTTTATGTCCAGCATTAACGATGACAACTTACCTATTGTAATAGGTTAAATTACTGTTCAACTGATTATTTTTTTACACTCTAGGGTCGAAAATAGTGCACACATGCATTAACTTTGTGTAATAATTAGTATCTTGTCTGATATTTTTTTAAAATTTATATTATATATAACTAATGTTTGTATTAGTTATACACTTTATTTGATATTAAGGTATGTATAACTAATACATGATAATCCATGATATTAGTAACACAAAGTATTTCAATGCATGCATTAACATGATTAAAGACTCGTCAAAACCTTTTTCACGTCATCCTTTCCATCATATTTGTGGAGGTTTTTTTTTTTGTAAACAAATATATTTTTTAGAAATTATGCGATGCATGTTATCTTCATATACCAAACCAAACACTGCATTAAGAAATAATCTTAGCATGCATAACTAATTCAAAACATTATTAATGTCAACATTATTAATACACCATTTTCAATACTATTCTACTATTCTTATATACCATATCAAACGATCCCGAAATACGTATAATTTTATACATCCAATCATAATAATGTTTTTTTTTTTAAAAAAAGAAGGGTTTGCATCAGCCATGTTAAACATTCACGAAATGTCGTGCACTGATTATTAAACGACACCATTTCTACGCAAAAATCTAGCTGGACCACTTTGTGTGTTATTTTTATTCCATTTTTTGTTTGAAATCCTGTGCATCATTATACTTCTTTTTGACCAAGATCATTGCTCATTAGATTGCTTCTATTTGTTGCGTTGGCTCATTAGCCTATAATTTTTGGTTTCTCATTCAGTGTCTGATACTCATATTAGACTCCGATTAAATTTAAATTCGCGTTAGAATGTCTCACATTAGAGAATAAAATGTTGTCTAACAAAGATAACTCCGTACCCACGACTTCTGATTAAGAATGAAAGAGTGAGTACTTATCACTCCACTACGACCCTGATTAGCCATTAACTAATATATTATGGACCTTAATTCAAAGTGCTCTCTTGTCATACCTCTTTATTCTTTGGGTTCATGAATGGTGAATAAGCAAGAGTTTCTCATTAAAATCTATTCAACCTTGAAATCAACAACCAATTTTATATTTCTCTAGTTTTAATTTTGTTGTGAATTGGAAGTTTAAGAAAGTACATAAATTTTTTGAATATTGTGATTTTAATTAAAGATATGTAGAATATATTAAAATGATATTTAATTTTGTTGTTTTAAATGTCACGTGAAAAAGTTGAAATTAAAGAATTGTCAAAAAGGTGAAAGATGTTATTTTTAAGGGAAAAGGGTCAAATATGCCCCTAAACTATTCGAAAAGGTCTAAATATACCCCCGTTTAAAGTTTGGCTCACTCGTGCCCTCGCCGTCCAACTTTTCGTCCACATATGCCCTTATGGGCATTGCCAAATGGAATTGTCACGTCATTTTTACACTACCACGTGATATTTATATTAAAGGGAAAAGGGTCAAATATACCCCTAAACTATTCGAAAAGGTCTAGATATACCCCCC
>JAKRZT010031351.1:0-21177 GCA_029582215.1 Solanum sparsipilum
ATTACCCCCCCCCCCCCCCCTCTCCACATACACCAACCCCTACTAAAAAAATAAATGAAAAGTATGTTTTGAATTATTTTTTTGGGGTGTTGGTGTTGAGGTCAGGGTCGAGTGTCAGAGGTCAGGTCTTGGGTCGAATGTCGGGATTGGATCTCAGATCAGTTGTTGGGGTCGTGTCTAAGTTCAAGTGTCGAGGATCGGGTTCCAGTTCGAATGTCGTGCCTTGAATTGAAATCCTGAGTTAGATTATGAATCAGTCGTGGGGGTCATTTCCTAATTTGGGTGTTGGGGTCGGGTTTTGGATCGATTATCAGGATTAATTTCCGAGTCAAATTCTATTTTCCTAAAAACAATTTCTACTCTAACAAAAAATAATAGATATTTTCTGGAAAATGTTTTTTCATTCACGAATCAAACACTAAAAAATATTTTCTACTCATTAACCAAACATGAGAAAATAAGTTATGAATCAACTTATTTTCTAAGAAATAATTTGGACGAAAACATTTTTCAAGGAAACGCATTCTCCATCCTACCAAACACACCCTAAGAGTGGATTTTGGATTAAAAGAGAAGCGGGTACAAGTTGATTAAATTTGTGCGAGTATGTTAGGTTTTTTTTTTAATATTATTTTTGGCCCATTTTTTTTTATTTGGTAGATTTAAATTGGTGACATGACACGTCTCACTGATTGGTCATGTGAAAAAATGCTATATAAAAATCAACTATATCTTTTGTTAATATATAGTGATACAAATGGACACTTAAGCGCAAATTTTAACAAATGACATTAGGTGTTGCGAATTGATCGATTCAGTTTGATTTGGAAGTTTATTGGTTTCCCTTATTAATTATCAATTTGTAAACATGTTAGATCGTTATAAAATCATTAAAATATTAACTTATTCATTATAAATTGTTATTCGTTTCATCGTTAAAGATTTGACAAAAAAACATTGAGAATCAGTTAAAAACAGGGTGACAAACTAAATGAACCATGGAGACTCTGAACCATGCACATGACAAATTGCATCTTGCTCAAAAGCAATCACTGTCACATAGTAGAATAATCAAGAATTTGAGATAACCATAAATAAAAATACGAAACTAAATTCTAAGCCAAAGACTTCATATACCAAATAGTATACCATTAAGAACTAACAACCTAATAAAAAAAAATTAAAATCATTATCAAAACCGTTATATCAATAGCTTTTTTTGGTTCGAATTATCAGTTATAAATGAGTTTTTCGTTAAAGTTCGATGACATACTTGGTAGGCTCGTTAATTCAGAACATTTGTTCATGTGGTAGTGTCACGTGATGAATATACAATTGTATTTTGGAGTCACCTTTGGGTGTGCTTCTTTTTTGTGGATCATTTATTTACGTTTATTATTATACTCTTCTCTTCTTCTTCTACATCTCTTCTTCTCCTTTTTTTTCCCTTCACACAAAACACAATACTTTGCTTCCAGGGTTTCGTTTTTCTCCTCTGTAAATTCTCTCCCCTCCGATCTCATTCAATTTTAAATCCATCTGAGGGTTTCGCGAACTTACGATTCGCAAAGATCCGGTTACATTTTTTGTTTTTTTGGTTGTTTGGTGACGGAACCCTAATTTTATTGGGATTTGGAAGATTTCATGCGATGCGAAGAGCAATTGTGGTTCGTTTAGGTATTTGAAGATCTTGCGGTTTTGGTTTGGTTCGATTTGATTTGATTTTTGAAAAAAAAAAAATAGAGGTATCGCGATTCGCGATGGATGTGGATTTTAATGGTGATGTAGCGAGTTTGGATGCTGAGCTTTTGCAGTTACCTGAGTTGTCTCCTTTGGCTATTAAAACTAATCCTTTTGTTGCCGAGAAGCTATATGATCAATGGCTTTCGCTTCCTGATACTACAGCTTTGGTAATTCACTGATTTATAATTTCGTAATTTATTTTTTGTTGATGTAGTAGGAGTTTGCTGTCAAAATTTCAATTTGGCTTTCCTTGTAGGTGGGTATATTTATTTGGAAATGTGTCAACCTGTACTGTGTGGGAGTACTTACTGTTTTGTAGGTTACCACTGGTTTGGTGGTGTGCTGTATAAGGAAAAAACTGATCTTGGTGTATTACCCTGCACTTCTAATAAAATGCTTGGCTTCCAGTATAAACTCTGCATTAGTGACACCTTGAAAACTTATGGTGGAATCTACATGTTCTATGTGGGAGAAAATACGGTAAGAATAGATGTATTTGCAATACTAGGATAAGAGTACATGAAATGTCTAAAAATACCCTTAAAACTTATTATTGAGATTGCTATTGCAATCTCACATAACAATATATGTATTATTATCCTATTTGAGGGCACTAGGTGATTAGCCTTGGGGGTAGATTACCTGGTAGTTGTGCTAGTGGAAGGTATCATTTATGCGGTAGAATAGTTGAGGGGTGCGCAAACTGGTCCAAACACCAGTCACCACAACATTTATCGAAAACATGGCTTTCTTCACAACATGGTAAACTTCACATTAGAATCTGTATGAACCAACCAATCATTAGTTAGGAGGCCGTTCGGCATATCCTTTTAGTTTTCTTGAAGCTATTTTTATCGTTTTACACAAGAGGGTTCTCTTATGCTGTGAATATGCATTAAGGTGACTGAACTCGGTGGATTTTTCGGGTTGTTTCCACTTTCATAGTTCAATTATATGCCGAATTCTGTGGGTAACATCTTTTAATAACAAGTCTAAATGACCTGGCTCACCAATTGGTGCCGCAAAAGAGCGTCACTTCTTTTAGAACATTACCTGCAAATACAATTGTCTAGCTATGCTCAGAAAACTATGGTAGCAATCTATGAATTCTATGCACGTATAAACTCAGAGAATTGCTCTCAGAGATGGGACTCCTTCATTTGGCATTATCTTTACTCCAAAAAAGGGATTGGGCAGTTTGTCTTAGTATCAACTATCAAGATAATTGGAAGTGATCAAATCATGGAATCTTCATCCATTAAGAATTTTCAGTTTGGTCGGTGAAGCTGTTGGGAACAGAACGTATCTTTGGGTAAAAAACCTTACTCCTTTATCTAAAGTCTCCAAAATGTGAAAAGGAGCAGTGTTCCGATAAGTTCAGATATGCTTCCTTATTCTTTGACCACTTCAGCTAGTGACAGCTTCCTTCAGAGTCCTTGAAATCACCAATTGGGCTCTGAAGTGATTAAGAAACTGTCAAGCTGGAGAGTGGAAAGTAATGCAGGAACAAATGGTTTATGGGCTTGGCAGACTTCTCATACACCACTGCAAGTGATTACCACCTTTCCTGCAGATTATGGATGGCTATCCAACCAAAGCATACCACTTATAGTGGAGCTTTATCCTGATAAAAAAATTTACCCTGATCTAAAAAGCTTTAGTGGGGCTTTACTTTTCTTCAACATTCTCTTGATAGTTATATTTCCACCATTTTTGTGGTAAGGTAAATAATTTTATTAATAATTGTGAGAACCTACGTATAAAAGAGGTCCAATCCTCTACAAACATGAACACCAAAAGGAAACTAGAGACAAAAAACTACTTTGCAATTTTATAAAAGCTTGCTCCACTCCTTCAAAAAGGCCCCCTTATTTCTCTCTTTCCAAATAACCCACGTGATGGCTAACGGGGCCACTCTCCTTTCCCTTGGGCCTTTCTTCCTTCTCATATGAGTCCAACTTTGCAAAACCTCCTTCATTGTGCCCGGCATCACCCGTTGCATCCCAAACAAAATAAAGTGCCATGCCCTTTTTGTTTTCCCTTAAGAGCCTGGAAATTGTTTACCATAAACCTTCTAGAAGTTAGAAACTTCATAGTCCATGGTAAGTTGTGAGGAAAATTTGGAACTTCCCATTTTTGATGTAGTAAATTTGGTATGTCATTAGTCTACACTAGCCACAGTGTTTATTAACCAAGTGCCGAAACAATGGAAATAGAAGGTTTTAAAGCTTATTGGATGGGAAAAAAGGATGAGCTCTTGACATTCCAAAGGAAAAAGTAGTTGGTAAAGTTAGAAGACTTATAAGGACAAGAAGTGTGCCTATTCTTCAACTGTTCACCACAAAAACTTCCACAAAATCAAGATGGTTTAATCATGATGAAATGTCCAAATGCATCAATTGACACATAGAGGATAAAACCAAATAAATCGTTCCAGATTGTTTGGTTAATGAACTGCGTAAATTCCAAATGCATAAGCAACTGTAGGTTCTATGTGATGATTGACGGTGTTAAACTGTAATGAGATAGACTTTAAATCACTTAGATAAATTGTCTCGAAAAACCACTCTTGGCAATGGCTCGCTTAACACTGATGAGGCACAAAACATGTTGAACGCTTTGCCTTGCATCATGGGCACTTCAATGTCATCATCAAGATTCAAGGCTAAAATTCATAGTTTTCCTTGCCAATGAGCATAATCATGAAGAGGCGACACTAAATGATTCATATTTCACTTTATCGTAATCTTTTTTTCAATTTCTTGTCCATATATTTGTTATTTTTTTATTACAATTATTTGTCTTGGACTCCACATACATATTTGTATTTTTTCCTCCATTTGTGCCTTTCTTCATTAACTCCCACACTTTATTTGCGATTTGTGCTTAAAGCATCAATGGACCTTAGAGCTTTTTTCGCTTTTCACCTTTGAAAACTCTTGGAAAATGTATAATTTATAATCAAGAAAAGCAGATTTAGCTAAGAATAAAACATAATGGAAGCAAAGCAATACGAATTATGGTTAAACTTCTTTTTGTTGGAACACTTATATTAAGTTCTATGTTTGTCAAATGTCGTTTTAGCATATGAGGGAAGGTTATGCCTGTGTAGGTACAAAGGTGATTTAGCAAATTTCTAGTTCTGGAGAACCTCTAACCTAACTTAAAAGACATTATTGAATGTTGGAATGAATTGTGCTCATACATAACGGAAACATGTGTAGGGTTTCTTATTGTTGATCCTGAATAGTTTGAGATTGAGATGCCGTTTTTGTTTTTGTTGGGTGACCTATAGAATTTTGATATGTTCATCATCCACCTACTAGTATGGAAGGGTTACCAAGAAAAACATATACAATTTTATTGCCTGACTTGTTAGACAAGTAGACCTTTGGATAAAATTATGTTCTTAAAAAATCAAATTGCTTACTTAAGACTCGTTGATAGAGCGCGTTCACCATATAGAACTATAGAGAGGTACTTTATCAATGACTTGTTTATCTCATCATAATGATATGCATAGTGCTTTTACCAAAACCATGTCTGGTGCATTTTACTCCTTTTCTCATTTTTTGTTTTATTGCTGATTTCTATCTATTGGTTACAGAAAATATTTGTTTTGTCCACATGCAGGTGAAATCTTTGCTTAAGAATGCCAAAGGTGGCGGTCCGTTGAATATGTCTACTACATCTTCTGGGACAAATGTCGCGGCAACTAATTCTTTGCCGTCCATGTTTCCTGCTGGAAGTACACCTCCACTTTCTCCAAGAAGTTCATCTGGTTCACCTCGAATCTCAAAGCACAGGGCTGGACCCTCTTCATTGGGGTCTCCTCTGAAATTAATTAATGATCCAGCAAAAGAACTGATACCACAGGTATGGAATACCTAATTCTGAGTGGTTCTTTTATTTGCGAACTGTTGAGATTGTAGTTGTGATGTTTTCTCGAAAATGCTTATGATGGCAGTTTTACTTTCAAAATGGCCGCCCCCCTCCAAATGAATTGAAGGAACGCTGCTTGTTTAGGATAAACCAGTTCTTTTATGGTCACACGGATGGGCTACAAATGAATGGTAAGTTGTACTTTACGAATTGATTTCTATGAAGGCTTTTGAGCTGATTATGGATATGTTAACGACCTTCCGATTTGAGACTCCTTGTTCTTAGATTAAATCCACTTCAACTGTTTTCTTTTGCAGAAAAAATGGGGTGGGGGTAGGGGTGGGTTGATCTGTGATGGGATTTTATTCACTAAGCAGTACCAACTAATTGCTAGTTAAACACAAAATTGCTAAAAATGAACTGTCTCCCTTTTAAATGAAGTTCATCACAGTATATAGTGCTTTGAGTTTTGAGCTATGTGCTTCAATTCTTCCTTCAGAGCAGCTGTGAATCCTTTTTTTCCCATACCACTCACAAGATACACATTTTTATTCCAGAAGTTTCTAATGGACTGCCACAAAAATTAGTTGCAGCGACATTTGTGCCCGAAGATGTGATAGACACATTCAATGGACCACCCCCACCCACCTTTGACATTCTTAAGCCAAAATTTCACTTGCATTTGGAGAACATAAATACTTCCTGTTGCCAATCCATTGAGATCAACAATCATGAAATAGAAGAAAGAATAAAATGCACCAGACATGATTTTGGACTGGTACAGGGTTAATAAAGCACCATGCATAGCATTATGATGAGACAAACAAGTCACTGATTAAGTACCTCTTTATACTTATATATTTATAATACTTTACCCTCCAAAAACAAATTAACTTAAGTTAAAAAAAGTAAAAACGTGTATCCTGTGGGTGGCATGGAAAAAATAAGTATCCTTCCCTTTGAGCTTGTGAGGGCATATTTCAATGTTCTAGGCATTACCCACTAAACTTCAAACAGGGATAGAAATATGTTTCAAGTCCGCATGACTTCAGTGTCCTTCAGAAAATTTTGTTCCGCACCCTCATATATGTAACATCTATCCCAGTCAATCTGTGGCATGTTCACTGCAAATCCAGCCCAAGCAGTGTATTCTAAAGAGTGCCCCGAGGAAACATATAGATGTTGACTACGTTATCCATAATATGTGGGAACTATTGACATCAATGTGTTATTTATGGCAATGAGATACCATTGATACAAAACCAATTCCAGTAGACGCATTGGAGGGGTCCCATTGGCGTGCATCCATGGGAATTGAACCCACCAATTCGCCAACTATGAGTTGTGTGCTGGCATACTACCCGATAGTCCCCAATATGGGAATGTCCAGTGCCAAAGTTTGCCACCGTTAGAGGTGCATTGCTCTTCTTAGCCCATTTCTGTTTTGCTACTGTCAGGTTAGACAATATGTTGTGGCATGACCTCAGAGTAAAAACTGCCCCTATTCTTTACTTCCCGTACAGTGAGTCTAATTAAAAGTTAGCTCCTCCAATTTCCCAAGTTGAGCCAATCTGTCCATTATCTAGTCCTGGCAGTTATTGTCCCAGCTTATCTGTTTATACTGAACTGTGACTGCTTCGGCTGGCAAAAGTTGAGAGAATTACAAAGAATATCATTTACTTTAGATAGCAATTGTTGTGTTAGTCAGGAGAACAATACAGAATTTTCTGAGTATCACCATCAAAAAAATTAAGAGTATTTTTTAAAAAACAATTCGGCCATAATTGAAATCCCTGAGAATTGGGAACCTTATTCATGTAGACCAAAACTCTATTTAGGAGCCCTCTTGTATGTTATTAACAAAACCAATCCGATAAGAAGTTTCTTTCTCTCATTTTCTGTTTTACCTAATGTTTCGCGTGCTTTAGTTATCACATTATTTTGCTCTTGATGCTATGTTATGCTTTCCATATTATTGCTATGACTTAGTTGCTATGTCCTATTGAGTGCTGTATTCGGCTTTTCAACTGCCTTGTTATGAGTTACTTGAGTCAAGGGTCTTTCCGAAACCTCTCTATCTCTCCGAGGTAGGGGTAAGGTTTGCGAACACTCTACCCTCCCCCGGCCCCACTTGTGGGAATACACCCGGTATGTTGTTGTTGTCACTTTAACCTTTTCATGTCCTTCACATAGATTATTCTTTTATCAACTTTTTTCATTTCATCGGAACCTTCACCTTTGAGTGGCATCTCATTCAAAGTTAGTTCCCTGGAAGAATATTATTTTTGGGTTACTATGTGGATGCACTACATTGGAATAATTGCTGCATTTTATTGGAATTTGGAACTAGAGCAAAATGTTAATGCTGAAATTTTCAATATTGTTTATAATTTGCAAGTGCTGGGGTTATGCTGTTGGAATGAAGACACCTGATTAAAGAGCCCTTTGTTTATTTGTTGTGCATTTGAGTTGTAACTTTTAACACTAATTTATTTTTCATTGGTTGTTAGAGTTTAAACCAATTACAAAGGAAATATGCAAGCTGCCATCGTTCTTCTCTGCAGTCCTTTTTAAGAAGATTGATGTTGACAGCACTGGCGTCATAACCAGGTACATGTTTTTGTCTTTTTGAGTATCAAGATGATTCATTTACTTTCTAGATACACATCCCAAATCGGAAGTCCCAAATTCGAAGTGCAATCCAAAATCCATCATTTTAAAATTTAGATCCGAGATTCAGTCCATAATCCAACAATTCAAAACAAAAATCTCAAAAAATTGCATTTTGGTTCTGATTTCTATTTTTCCCAAACTATGCTCACCTTCGTAGTGTGTTATATTTGAAATGAACATTTAAGAGGCAGAAAGAAAACCCATGAAATGAAACCAAATGTATCAGAGTCACGTGCAATGTGCCTGAGGCATTTGTTAATTGATGTGAAATATTTCTGAGCACTTGAGGAGTGAGTTAAATGCAATTTGCTTCACATGGCTGCAGGGATGCGTTTGTTGATTATTGGATACACGGCAACATGTTGACAAAAGATATAGCAACTCAAATGTACACAATCTTGAAGCAGCCAGACCTTAGATACCTCGTGCAGGTACTTTCTCTAGTTCCTGTGATGTTTAAAATTTCTTCTGATTCATTTGCACTGTATTTTCTGTGTCGTAATTCAGAAGATAAAATGATTTTGGTTTGATTATAATTCTGTGCGCACAAATCTTTCATCCTCTTCTTTTGAAATTAAATGATGGGGATTCCGGATTCATATAGCTGTCCCCAACTTATTTGGGACTCAGGTGTAGTTGTTTGGAAAATAAATTGTCCTCTTTTTTCCAATGAATTCTATCAACTGGATTGCAGGATGACTTCAAACCCATTCTTCGGGAACTTTTGGCAACACATCCAGGGTTGGAGTTCTTACAGAGCACACCTGAATTTCAAGAGCGTTATGGTACCTTCTCAGTCTAACATGCTGCATTGATTCACTGCACTCATAATCTGCAGATAGACTTTTTGGGCTACAGAATGTTAATGTCTTCAAATGTTTATAACTATTGTTAGAAGTTCTCAATAGAGATTCTGATCAACTTATTTCTTGAGAGGACTATTATGTTTTAACACAAAGCATCTTTTCTACCCCCCCCTCCAGAAAAAAAAAGGGAAGAAAAATGGGCTGGTGCATAATTAATTCTTGAGGTTGGCCTTTTGGGATTGGGAACTGGATCAGTGGAACTTGAATTGAGTGAATGTATACTCACGCATACTGGATGTAAAGAAGGTGATGAAGGACATACGGGTTCCCATATTTTTTTATCTATAAAATTTTATGAAGGTAGTGTATGGTCCATCTTACATGCAGACTATTTCACTGGTAGGAACTACCTCTCACCCGCATAAGAACCTGGTAACTTTGTCTACCAAGCTTGGGTAAGTAGGAAGATTCAACTAGTGTTTTTTTGCCTCAATTGAGATTTTTTCCCTGGTCTTCTATGATATTGGAGAACAAGGGGTGGGTATTGATTACCAGCCTCCAGCACTGATAAATAAACTGTTTTTAACAGATCCATTTGTATTCTTTTGTTTCCTAACTGTTTCATTGTGTGTTCTAATATTGTTTCTGTTGCGTCCATCTTTTATGTCATCTGATGCTTACATCATAAATGAACTTTTGAGACGGGTAGCAATTACAACATGTTTGACTTGCTTGTACTTGAAAAGCTGTTTCTTGTCAAAGACCTTTTAGGAAGATCTTTACGGGAATTCCTTTTCTATATAAGTATTCTACGACATCCCCAGTTAATGTTTTTATTGAAGTCCTTGGGGATTTTCATTACTTTCTCCCATCAAAGGAATCATCTTCCAATTAAATTTAGCCAACTTCTTTTGCCTTCACTTTTCTGTCTTTTTTTATTTTTAGGATAAGTCTGCCTTCATTTTTCTTTCTGGCAGCAGACTGTTTTCTTGACAGCTAATTTTGTTGCATTTGCCAGCTGAAACTGTAGTATACAGAATATTTTATTACGTGAATCGATCGGGTAATGGCCGTCTTACCCTCAAGGAGCTGAGACGTTCTGACCTTATTGCTGCAATGCAACATGCAGATGAAGAAGATGACATTAACAAGGTCCTAAGGTAATCCTTGCTTATAATATGGGCATGGAATAATTGAAAAATTTATTTGTGAGAAGTTTAAGAGACTCAGTTCTTTTACATCATTTGATATCATTTATTCAATATAGTTTCACCATGTAATTATTCAAATGTCTTTTCGGTTTAGTTTAATTACAAACATGTTTATGAGACACTGATTGTAGGAAACCATACTCCATAGGATGTGTCAAAAACAGATACACGGAAAAAGGCATTATATGCCACTAAAATTGCAAAATTCTTTTTGCCACCCAAGTCTTGGTCTAGTGTTATGAGTGTAGTTTGCAATGTGTGGGTTAAGAGTGCTTCATGGGTTTGGATCATTCCATAGATAAAAGTCTGGCATTTAATTGTGGAAGGTAGAGGCACGGGCTCATTATCCGTCAAGTTTCGAACCGTGCACCATTAATACATGGGAATTTGTCGGTTATTAAAACAATCAAACAATAGTTTGAAAACTGGGTGCTAGAAAACTGCATAAACTATGTTTTTGTAGATTTCTTTAAAATATTGGATTTTTGCGGCAGATATTAAATACATTCATATTTCTTCTTGAGTTTGATACACACTTAATCTAGCTTGACATCTTCTCTATTAAGTTCTTGAGCACTTTATTTTTGCTACAGGTACTTCTCGTATGAACATTTTTACGTGATATATTGCAAGTTTTGGGAGCTTGACACCGATCATGATTTTCTCATTGATAAAGAGAACCTCATTCGATATGGCAATCACGCCCTTACTTACAGGATTGTTGATAGAATATTTTCTCAGGTCCGGGTCTTTCATGTACTGCTTGTTGTTTGCAGTTTTATCTTACCTGTTTTGAGTTTATAACTCTTGTATTCGTAAGAATGCTTTGCTTGCTCATCACTTCATAAGGAGTTTTATGCTTTAATTTGCTATCAGGTTCCAAGGAAGTTCACCAGTAAAGTTGAAGGGAAGATGGGCTATGAAGATTTTGTTTATTTTATATTGTCAGAGGAGGATAAATCATCAGAGCCTAGTCTTGAATACTGGTCAGTTTCGAATTGACATTCAACTTTCTTGCAATCTTTGCACTTTTAGTGTGACTCAAGAGTTTGGTTTCTGCTGAGTGGAGATTATGTTACTGAGGAAATTTCCTTGTGGAAAACCAATTTGTCATAACCACCCTTCCCAATAAATATTAGTGACTGATGTTGATTGTGGATTCACTTCTGTATTGTGCTCACTAATTTATTGATTATGGAAGAGAAGAGATGATGGTGGAATGTTTCGTAAAAAAGATATTTCTCTGGAATATACAATTGTCCATCATTTGGTTTTCGGAAATACCTGAAGGCGTTAGATAATGGATGCATTTAATAATAGTTCCTAACCATAGTATGTTTGAGTAACTTAGATATCATAATTCATAAGGATTCATAAGAGTTCCTTGCAAAAATGCCTACTAATGGGTGCTATTATTTGCTTATTTAGATTCTGAGATGTGTGGAATAATCCTTATAGGGTGCAAGATTGGTTTATGATTGAAGCACCTTTGGAACCGAATTGTTATAAGCTTGCAGATGACAATCCAAGCAATTTTTAGTACTCCATCCATCCCAATTTATGAGGCATACGTTCCCTTTCTCGTCCCTTTAAAAAAGAATGTCATACTTATTCTGAAGCAATTTAACTTTGAAATTTTCATTTTACCCTTTATGGGATTATTTTTAGCCACACAAATGTCTAATTTTTGTTTTAGATCACAAGTTTCAAAAGTTTTTCTTTCTTATACGTCGTGCTCAGTTAAACACCACTACATAAATTGAGATGGAGGGAGTATCTTAACCACCCACCACCTCCACCCCACACACTAAAAAAAAAGAGGAATGTCATAGAAAATACTAGTGGGTATATAATTGAGACATGAAACGAAGTTGTTAATCAAAATATTTGCTGTATATGGAATTTATAATGTATAAAAAAACAGTTAATTTCCTTATGATGGAATTTTTGTTACTTTCCAGTTCATTAATGTATACACTATCAAATAAATTAACTACTTTTTATTTCTTTCCGTTCTCAAAGAATAGGCTACTCCCTTCTTCCCATTTTATGTGACACTGTTTGATTGGGATAGAGTTGAGAAATTAACAAGGACTTTTGACATGTAAGCCAAATATATGTTAAGTACAAAATTGTCTTTTTAAATGAGTGGGCACGAGGGATCGCAGCAAGTAGTGTCATTAAGGGTAAATTGAAAGTTGAAAGTTCAATTAATTCTGAAGATAGGAAGTGCCATTTTTTGGGACACACCAAAGGGGGGGGGGGTTAATTTTTTTTTGATTGTATGTTCATTAATTATCCGTAAAGCATCACACAAAACTTTTGAAGCAGATGATTTGATAACCAAGTAAGATTTTCTATATTTAATTACACTAAAAGCATTGTTGCAACTCTCTTGTTTGTTCACTGTTGAGTGTTGGTGAAACATTATGACTGTTTGAATGCACTTAGTTAAATTGCTGGTTCTGTGCTGCTGATCTTGGGTATTTCCTTGTATACTTGTTGCAACCATCAGGCAAAAGCTCGTTGATGTGCGTTAGGCTGAGTAGAGTTGTTACATATTGGTCAATTCACTTCAGAAAAGTAGTTTTTGGGAAGTGTATAGTTATGTAATGTACGCACACATGCCCTGTTGACACTGTTTCTGTTTGTTTGTTATTTTCTTTCTTGATCAGGTTCAAATGCATAGATATGGATGGAAATGGGGTTATAACTAGGAATGAGATGCAATTCTTTTATGAGGAGCAGTTGCATAGAATGGAATGCATGGCCCAAGAGCCAGTGCTTTTTGAGGATATTTTGTGTCAAATAGTTGACATGGTCAGTCCAGAGGTAATTTTGGAACTTTTCACATTTCCCATCCTTTCTTATCTTGCGTCCTTTCCATGTTGTAATTCTTGCTCCATAATCATCTGATCTGTATGAATACTTACAATGATTGGACATTTTTCATGCCAAGTTAAATTTTGTGAGTAAGATTTGTCTAAATAATCCCTTTGGATGTGGTGAAAGGTTGTTTTAATTGTATTTAGATTTGTGTTTTCATTAATGTTTGTTGGAATTAAGTCTGTCTTATTGATACACCCACTTTTTTTCTGGGTGCTAAGCTGTTTGCTATATGTTTTTTTAAATTTGTTTAGAGGATTTATATGTTAATACTTTTTTTACAGTGGGTATGTGGTTTGTTGTATATTAATACTAAATGTAGAGAATCTCAAATTCTCTAGTACTATCCTAATTGGTTTTGAAAAGACATTAATTGAGTATTGAAACGAAATGAGGCCCAGATGGTGCAGAATGAATTTTGAGGATTCATATAGCCAACTCCGACTATTCTGAAATTGATTTGTAGTTGTGTTGCTATTGTTGCCTTGAGATGTATGCTATGACTACTTGAACTTGTTAGATTGTTTGATAAGGTGTACTATATGTTAAAAAAACAAACATGTATTTTTAATTTGTATCGTCTTCTCTTTTTTCCAAGTACAATAACAGATATAATTCAAGTTTCTTTGTTGCAGAATGAAAGCTACTTTACATTACGCGATTTGAAGGGAAGCAGGCTCTCCGGTAGTGTTTTTAACATACTTTTTAACCTCAATAAGTTCATGGCCTTTGAAACCCGCGACCCGTTCCTAATTCGTCAGGTAAAGGCTAATATATAGTTTATAATGTAGTTCTGGTGTTGCTTGGCTGTTGTTACCAATGGTTGACATGAGTTTCTTCTTGTTTCCAGGAGCGTGAGAACCCAAATCTGACTGAATGGGATCGCTTTGCACACAGGGAATATATTAGGCTCTCAATGGAGGAAGATGCAGAGGATGCCTCCAATGGAAGTGCAGATGTCTGGGATGAATCACTCGAGGCTCCCTTCTGAGTTCTAGTCTGTGAGATAGAATGGTATGGAGAATGCAGTTACTTAGAATAACCTAAGGCTGCATCTACATACATCGATAGTTCTGCCACCCATTATTTCTTCTCATGCCATGTCTCCATCTCCGATGATGCTGTAAAACATTTTGTTCACTGTTGATGCATATTACTTTTTCTGGAAGAAAGTTTAATGCTTGACTAGATTCAACTTCTCTCTGAAAATAGCTAGTGAGAGTTTCTTGACATTTACACAACCGTAGCTGTAAGATGTACGTTCGTGGAGTTGCATATAATGTTAAAGCATGCTGTTATAGTAGAAAAATAGACGCTTTTGCTAAATTACTTGAATATAGGAGAAAAATACATACCCATGACCGAGCATCAGTTTCAAATGCTGTCAATTACTGAAAAATTCATAAAGCAGAATGTATTGTCATTTGTCACCCAAATTAATGTGAATCCACTTTTATAAGAGAGATTTTAGGTGTCTCAGGATAGTATCCACATTTTCTTGATTTTTCAGTCGACACAAAGTACATCTATTGTTCATGCCACATTCGGGATGCAGTTAGTTTATGTGGCATGTAGAAATTTTTATGACTTGGCCTCTTCCTACTTGTAGATATATTACCACTTCTTATTCGATATGTTAGTTGTAGTTGGAAATGGCCAAGTTAGACATGATGTAATATTGTTTTCTCCATTTGTCAAGCAGCCTGACCTTATGCTTAAAAGCTCTGTTCTTTCTCCAGCCAGGTGTGCCTATAGCAAATCGTGTTTCAAGCTGGCTTATTGAGTTGCAAAGAGTTAATTTGCACGGAACAGTCAAGTGGGACAAGCTTATCCGTGTGAGTTATCAAGATGTTTTTATGAGATAGCCGAGGAGGAAATGTTTGTTTGATCTGCATAGAGCATGCTCTCATGAAGTATAAGGGCATGCTGGTGTTGGAAACTTCTGACTTGAAATATCAAGGGCTTTGCAAGTGCGCCGATTGGTGATAGATGATTAATGAAAAACTAGATTCCAGTAATTCATAACTTCTCTCCGCGCTTGTTCCCTCTTTAGCTGTACGAAGTCCATATTCTTATTTATTTGTTCTAGTGCCGATTTTTGGTGGTTGCAAATACAGTTTTTCTTGAAGAGGTTTAGTATGGCTAGTCCCACAGTCCATGTGATCTGCTTTTTGCTCCTTTTATTATTCTTTTGTGGATTAGACTCTTCTTTTAGTGGCATGTGAATCATGGTAGTTCTGTATTGACTGTGTAATGATATGGCTTCTCTATTTCTGTCTGCCTTTCTAATCTGATGTTAGAGGATGGATAATACATTTAGTTGACTGATGGTATTTGATCAGTTAACAGGTCATCAACACATCTGCATCAAGATTCACTCAGGATTAAACAAACAAAGCATATTCATGTATTACTGTAGTAAAACCAGAAACAATCTCTCTACCCTACAAAGGTAGGGGTAAGATTTGCGTAGATTCTATCTCTTCAGACTCCACTTGTGAGATCATCTCACAATTGGGTATGTTGTTTTACTATAGTAAAACTGCATCGGCATCGTAAGGAGGTTGAAGTATCAAGAGATCCAAGTTTAAACTTTGAATTATAACGAGAATATCCCATACAAAGAAGAGTGAGGAGAGATTATGTTTTGAAGCTTGCAAATTAAGGTTAAGGTTAAGGTTAAGCTTTATCACATGTCAAGAGGTACAACTGGACGGTTAAATTTGGCTAACATATCAATTAGCCAAATAACATAGAAGAAAATGTCATAGCATAACCAATAACTAATATTCCCACTGTTTAAAATTTATGTAACAGTTCATTGAAGCACTAAGTTTATGAATGAACAAAAAAAAGCATTTTAAAATTTGCAATCTAAAATGTGTCTATGATATTTGTGGGATAATAAATTAGTAAGCTAAGAGTTCTAAAGTTAATTTATTTGTAAATATGGAAAGACAATATTAACAAACTAAAAAATAGTGTATTGAAGCAACAAGTTTTTAATTAAATATAGATATAAGATTCAAAAAACATATTAGTAGTAAACAGCTGACTAATCATCTTATTGGTCCGTATGTCAAGCTAATGTCATTATAATTAATCGAGTTATTAGTGTATTGAGATAAAAAAGGTTTTTAATTAAATAGATTCAAAAAACATATTAATAGTAAGCAGCTGACTAATCATTTTATTGATCCGTATGTCAAGTTAATGTCATTATAATTAGTCGAGTTACTTGCATGCTTGGCGGACTTGGTTGATTGACTCAGGAAACGGGAGACGTCACAAAACCCAAAAAAATTCACGCAACATCTTTTACTTACTCTTTAGTCAAACAAAGAAAGACAAAAATAAGCAGAGCACAAACTCCCCTCTTTTTTCAAAAAACCCTACTTCGCCGGCGCTATCTTGTCGGAGACGGAGACAGTTACTGGCCGGCGGCTGTGTTAAACAATATGAAAGTCGTTGCTTTAGTCAGTGGCGGCAAGGACAGTTGCTATGCCATGATGAAATGCATTCAATATGGTCACGAGGTTCTCAATTTTTGTCTCTTTGTCTAAGTGTTTGATGATTTTGTCGCTTGTTATTGTGCTCTTATTCCGGTAATTTTCAGATTGTTGCGTTGGCTAATTTGATTCCCGCTGATGATGCAACCGATGAGCTTGATAGCTACATGTATCAAACAGTGAGTTTTTTTTTCTCTTTAAATGCTGAAAAAACCGATGGTGATATTTTTGTAAGCTGGAGCGGAGCTAGCCATTGGTTATGAGTTCGGCTAAAGCAGTAACTTTGGTTCAAACCTTGAATTTATATTAAAATTTTCATTGAAAATGTACAAATTAATACTCCCACTTTCAGTTTGTTTGTCTTAATTTTCTCCATTTCAAAAAGTATGTCTCTTTCCTTTTTTTTTTTTTGGCAACTCTTTAATTCTAACTTTGCCTGCGGCATGTTTTAAGACCACAAGGTTAAAGATGTTTTGGTACATTCTACCCGTCTTTTCTTTAAAACCACAAGATTCTAAAGTCTATTTACTTTCTTATACTTTATGCACAAATTAAAACGGAGGGAGTAATTTAGAACCTTGTAACTTTAGGATTAGAATCCTGAACGCATAAACTTCAAATTTTGTCTCTGCCTCTGCTTTTTAAGTCCCAACATATGAATTCCCTATATGCATAACATTCAGAGGGTCTGTCATAGTTGGATTATTTTATTGAAGAGGTGTTGAATTAGAGAAGTTCATTATATATGTATGTGAAAATGGAACTAATGCTAAGGGGAACATCCTTCTTGCAAAACTCAATCTGATTGAAGCTTATCAAAATGAAAAAAAAAGATCTTTTGGTTAGTTATAAGCTGCTTTTTTATCTTCCATGATAATGGTGGTGTCTATGCTGTCTTGCGCACCTTGAGGTTGTAAGCTGCATCAGAAACTTTCTATAATTTATCTGCTGGAAAATGTCTTTATGTATTTTTCTGCTAAGACAGTTGTGACTTGTGAGAAAATCAATGTTATGATTGTTGGGCTTGTAAGGCGACGACATCCACAGAGAGAAAATGTTGTAGAAGTTCCAATATTAAGATGGATGTGCGGTCATACATGCTTGATAAGAAATAAATGATCACATTCAATAGAGGGTAAAAGTTGTATATCTGGAGGATAAAATGAGAGAATGTCCCCTTAATGGGTTGTCAATTGGCAGCAATAGATGAGATTGAATCAGTCAGAAGGTTCACCCCTCACCCGGGTGGATTGGGGAGTTGAGACTTCCTTGCTCTTTTTCTTTGAGAAAGTTAACATTTTATAGACAACAATACACCAATGGTTTATTTCAGTAGTAATTACATCAGGAGTATACAATAAGCAAAACCAAAAGGTCTATCATATATACCCCTCCTAAACTATCTAAAAAGTGAGTAATAGCCTCCACCTATTTGGGAAGGACATGGTTACACCAAAAATAGAGGGTTATAAGGCAGTTCAACTTCAAACTCTTGAAAGGGATGCTCTTGTTTTCGAAGCTACCCTGGTTCCTTTCCTTCCAAATTGTCCACCAGATGCAAGCAAGGACAATCTTTCATCTTTCCTTGTGACCTGATGTATTCCTTTCTCTATTCCAGCATGATTTTCTGGGTTGTGTCTTGGCATGGACCAATTGATTCCCCTCAAATTCAAAAATTCCTGCCATAGTTTCTCTGTCACTCTGCAATGGAGGAAGAGATGTTTTGTTGTCTCTGTTTCTCTTTCACAAAAAAAGCACCTGGAGCATAACTGTCTTCCCCTTGTCATTTGATTGTACGGAGTTAGTACTGCTTCCCTAGCTACCAACCAGGTGAAACAAGCCACCTTGTGAGGTACATTAATTTTCGATATCATCTTCCAAGGCCATGGTAGAAACATTTCAGCTGGCCTGTCAAGATGTCTATAAGCTGATTTTATTGTGAACTTCCCATTGTTGGCCCTCAACCATTGTAAACTATCCTCATTTGTGTCAAGGTTGTTTGCCTACTCTAAGGACTTGTAGAAATCTGCTAATTTGTCTATTTCCCAGTCATTCAACCTTCTCCTAAAAGATAGGTTCCATCCTTGGTTGTCTCTGACTTCTGCTACTGTTGCTTCCTTCTGTTGGTTCAGATTATAAATCTCAGGATGCAACTGTTTCAGGGAGTGTTGTCCAACCCACACATCATTCCAGAAGAATGTCTTCCTTCCATTTCCTATATCAATTTTTGAATTTCCCCATATTTTAGACCATAAATTCTTGATTGTTCTCCATAAACCAACCCCATAAGGGTTTTATCTTCCTCAGTAACCCATAAGTCCTCCATTGCAAATCTGGAGATTATAACATCTTTCCACAGACCTTGTTCTACAGAAGCAAACCTTCACAGTCACTTCAAGAGGAGATTCTGGTTTTGAACTTTGAGATTTTTTATGCCCATTCCCCCTTCTTTTTTTGTTGTTTAACACCTTATCCCATTTCACCAAGTGATGTTTCTTTTCCCCCTCTCCATTTTCTTGCCATAAAAAGTTTCTCCTAATGGATTCTAACTTCTTTAAAACACTCCCTGACATAGGGAATACTGATATCATGTAGGTTGGCATAGCATCAAGCACACTATTAATTAGTGTCAATCTTCCACCCAAGGATAGGTATTGGCTTCTCCAATTTACCGGCATTTTTTCACACTTCTCCACCACTGCATTCCATATATTCTTTGATTTACTGGTTGCTCCTAGAGGCATCCCTAGGTAAGTGGTATGCATTTCTCCCACTTTACCTCTAAGAGGCCAGCTAGTCTGTTGATTTCTGGGACTTCATTCATGGGGTAGACAAATTTTTTTCCCCAGTTTATATGTAGTCCTGAGACAGCTTCAAACAATATAAATATGATCCTTAGATGCTTTAGTTGTTCTTCCTCTGCACCATAGAACACTAGGGTGTCATCATCATACTGCAAATGGGAGATAGATAAGCCCCTGGTGTCACTATCATTCATCAAGAACCCTCTGATCATGTTACTTGATTGTGCTGTTTTCAACATGCCACTTAGTCCTCCCATAGCAAGGATAAAAAGGAAGGGGGAGAGGGGATCCCCTTGCCTTAATCTTCTTTCTGAGGGAAAGAAACCAGAGGGGTATCATTTAATAAAACTGAGAATTTGACTGTTCTCTCACAGTACTTCAACCAATTTATCCACCTATTTTTAAAACCCATCCTATCCAGTGTGTACCACATAAAGTCCCAGTTGAGGTGATCATAGGCCATTTCTATGTCCAACTTACATAGAATTCCAGGAACTTTAGTTATTTTCCTCACATCTACACATTCATTGGCTATAAGTATGACATCCATGATATGCCTACCCTTAATGAATGCCAATTGATGCGTATCGACCAGCTTTGACATCACTTTCTTGAGACTTCCTTGCTCTTAGGCCTGTTGTAAGGCCAATAAGATCAGGAAGAAGGGGATTTGGTTCTTCCTTTTCTTCGAACCGACTCTAAAGTCTAATCATGATTTTGACTCTAGTATGACACCTCCCTCTGTCGCTACAGAAATCGAGAATGGAGGTGACTTTGCTACACTTGCTTATAGTTGGAAATTCCAACTCGAAGGCCCTAGTACTACTGACTTTGTCCATGTCCTATATAAACCTCTAGATGCATTGGGTTATTGATGCCATCATTGATGATTGAAGATTCTAAATGGAATGAGTGTACACCTAAAGTCACAGAGAGGCAAGTTGTTTCAGAATACAAATATCTCAGAATCAGTGTGGACCTAACTAAAAGCAAAATGCAGGTGAAGTAAATTATCTCTATAGACGATAATAATAGTTGAGTTGGTCAGTGTAACACTTACAGCATGCGTAGTGTTTTTCAGGATTCCTTTTTATCCTGGTTAGACTTGTATGTTTCTGTAGCAATAGTATGAGACTGACATAGAGAATCCAACATTTGCATAAAAGACAAATTAGTTAGTATTGGAATGATAGAACCTGAATGCCGAGAATTCATATAGCCACACCTGAACTAATTTCAGGTTGAGTTATAGTTAAATGATCCTCTTTCTAGCATCTTGATGTCTCCCATCTACTAGTGGAAATTTCCTTTCTTATTTACAAGAATTCTGGTCATAAGTTTTGTTAATAAGAAAGATAAGCGATATTCTCCTCCTCTCCTTAATACCATGTTTTCATTTAAAATGATCGGTAACTGTATCTGCAGGTTGGGCACCAGATAGTTGTTAGTTATGCTAAATGCATGGGACTCCCATTATTCCGGAGGCGAATTCAAGGATCCACAAGGCAAGCCTTTTTGCAGTCAATTGCCTAAGTTTGAAAATTTTATTACTGGGTGCTTATTAAAGAACTGGAGAGGTGACATTTATTATTTCTTGTTGAAGGATAGAGATGTGAAGTTGTTATATATATATATATATATATATATATATATATATATATAT
>JAKRZT010031352.1:0-25071 GCA_029582215.1 Solanum sparsipilum
TCATCAATATAATGGCTTAGAAAACGTTTTGCCAATGAACCCATGCTTAGATTAGAATTTGAGATTTTTGTTCTTTGAAACACTTTTGAAACCCTTTTGATTGGACTCCTTGAAAGAAAGATTCATCAAGGATCAAGGGTCACCATACCTCTAAGTTGAAAGCCCACGAAAAATTGAAGAAGAAAGAACTCAAAATCTTCAACCCTAGCTCCAACTTCTTCTTCTTCTTCTTCCTCTCTTCTTCTCTTCTTCACTCAAGAACCCTAACTCTTACTCTTTTAAAATGGAACAAAAAATGATCCACAATCATCCTAACACAATAATATAACCTCAAAAGAAAAGATTTGTGAAATGACCAAAATGCCCTTAAATTTCCGGACGGACTCCTTGCCAACTGCCCAACTTTCAAAGGGCATAACTCACTCATACGAACTCGGAATCGAGCAAACTCGGTGACATTGGAAAGATTGTTCCAAGGACTTTCCAAACATAATTGGAACTACTCCTAGATCATCCTGATCTAGGAGTTATGACTGCTCAAAGTTGGCCAAAAACTCACTGATTTCCCATACTCAACCAAATTTCTAGGTTTTGAACTTAGCCAATTTCCAGATTCAGAACTTTTTTTCCAAAAGTGACTACTTCCAATTTATGCTTAAACTTCAAAAATTCATACGTTAGGCTCTAGTTTCACCTATCTATTTTTAGGGTCGCTACAGGCGCACTGAGTAGTGCGCCGCACCAGGCCCCAAATTACTGGGCAGTAGTTCTAGCGCTATGGTGGTGCGTCGCCCCAAGTCCCTGCCCAGAATTTTGACGAATTTGCTTTCTCAATATCATACCCTAACTCATCTAGAATCGAATGACTTCCTTCAAACTCGTTTGGAAACATAAATCGAACACAATCACAATGAAATCCAAACAAAAACCTACAAGGAACAACACTCATTCACAACTCTCGCCTCAATAGCACAACAAGAACTCCATTATTAAAAAATGAAGCACAAAATCTCAAGAACTCAACAAGATTCTCAATGTACTCAATCTCATGGATGAAATTTTTAAAAGAAACTCATGATTGGCATGTGGGAGAACAAATCCAACACTATGTGAGTATACATACTTCAAAGAACTGGGTTTTTTGGCGAAATCTTGGATGAACGCTTGGAACCTTGGACTTTTCTCCTTTTGAATCTTCTCTATAAAGCCCTAAACATTTTGGGGGTGAATGAAACTGATTCTACTCAGTTTAGACCCTTAATTGGGTGTAATTCATGTTTAGACTAAGTAGGGGTAAGGAAAAGACTAAAATACTCCTCCTTAGTTCGGGTGAAAAGGCCCTATCTAGAGAGGCTACACTCAAGCAGTCATATATCTCCTTCATCCGGACTCAGATTTTGGCAAACTCGGTGGAGTTAGAAAGAGGACTCAAAGATCTTCGATTTGATACCCCATGTGCCACCTAAATCATTATGTGCTAAAAGTTATGGTCATTTGAAGTAGACCCAAAACTTAAAAAGAACTTACGGATGACTTGAATGAATTTCTCTTTAGTTCTTTTTGGAACTCGAGGTGCTACATCTAGTGAACTTGACATCTAAGGAAATTTAAATTCCTCAGTAAAATCTTACTTACAACGAAGAATGGTTCGAGTCTTAGCTCAAAATTTTAGGGGTATTACATTATCTCCCCCTTGGGATAATTCGTCCTCGAATGACGGCTGGACTGGGTATGGAACGGGACTACTCTTACTATATTCAAGCTTAACCCAAATCCTAAGGTTCATGTTCTATACCTCTCTATAGGGAATCTCATCCCAAGACTATTACTCTTTACCACCACATTTAACCAATATTGGGCTCATATCAAAAACCACTTAATGTTTAACAGCACCACCTTTAAGCTTAGTACTCTAACAACTCCATGGACTCCTACTAACCAGCTCCTTAAGAAGTTCTCATTCTCTCCTCATCTCTGCCATACCAACTAAAATTACCCGCATTACTACTCGAAACCAACTAAGGGCTCTCATTTAATTATTTCTCATAGTAAAACCTCATCCTCCTCTTCCTCTATATTTATAACCTTAGATGGAATTATGACACCATTATTATCACGATAAAAACATTAACCTTTTCCTTCTTAATATCACTCCACTACTAAAATGACCTCTGAAAAGATATCTTTCATACTCTTTTGAACTCATAGCTATCTTATTCTCAACACTTGACTTGATTTCTCATCTTATCATCTCCCCCTTAGGTCTAAAGCTATGGACCTATTCCATCATCTCTAAACTAGTCCACATCCCCTTTACTCTAATACTCAGGAAAAATTTACCTCGTGTCTACCGAACTCTCCATAAGCAGCTACTAAGACCTCATTTCTAAGATGCTTCTCTTAACCTCTTATCATTGGCTTCTAAGGTTGTTTTCATCCAACTCTTTTAGGAAAAATTAACACCTGCACCAGCCTATCCCATATCGGCAGCTCAATTATACAATCTATGCCCACATGAAAAATCATAACCTTAATTGGGACATCGTTTGGCCACATACAATGTCGGGTGTACCTCTTACTGATCTTGCTAATCTAACAACTTGACCACCTTCATTTCTCTCCTCTATGGGTCATAATACCATGTTTTCATTGCAAAGTACCACTTTGATTTCCTCACCAATTTCAGGTCAAATCTACTATATCAGATCTCAAAACTAACATCATCACCCTCATGTTGCCATCTTTTGATCATGCCTCTCATCTCAAATTCAAGCTTAGTGTTTATTTCCAAACACGGACATCAATATGATTGCTCACACCTTATACTACTTGCGACTACTAGAAAAGTCAAGAAACACTCACCCCCTAAGATCTCATGACAAGTAGGAAATATTTAGCTCTCCGTCTACCTACCTACCTACAGATTACCTTCACCTTCCATTTCAGAACTTATGTACTTCTTGTGCATTACCTCTTAAAAAGTTCTATTATCTTCTGAATGCCATGAGGTTCCCCCTTCAAAATTCATAAGCCTAGCTTGGGTCTATCACCTCATGAATACTCTGCTCTCTGATTCCACACATATATTTAGTCATCTCTAATATGATGGCACATCGACATCAACTCTATTCTGGTTAAAAGTATACTCTATCTCATCCTGACTAGTAATTATTCCTCTTCCTTCTATCAAGAACTCTCTACAACATTATTATTCCTTTTTCTACGCATAAAGGAACTCATCACTTGTACTGACTGGGGCCATGATTGCAATAACATAATCTGCCCCATCACTGTCTCCCTTTCATACATTTCTACACCTCTGCATGCTTTCTCTAACTTAAGGGCACTATTTACTATTACTACTCATAATCTCGTAATTCATACTATATTTTAGGGTGAAAATATTACCCAAGCTCTAAAACACATTTTCTCATAAGGGTCTCACCTGAATAAGGTTTAGAGAAGAGAGTACATCTTGATTTCAGCTCAAACGCATGATTCATATGAATATGAGTACATTCTTTCGAAACTCAACACTTAAACTCACTCACGGGCTTCTATGAATCCCCTCTGCAGTCTCATGATTTTCTCAAGATTATTATTGATAGTAACTCATCGATAAGGATTTGGCTTCGCCTTTCAACTACCTTTAGTATGAGGGGTAGTCGAATGGATATGAGAAAAACATGAGTTAGAATAAATTCCTTATGACATGGTTTTACTGCACGATATAGAGTATGAAAGAAGAAAAACTTTTCTTAAATATCTATAGTCACATACTTATAGAAGTGGGGCCCTCACAACCATAAATAAGATCCTATAGACACGGCTTCATAGACACCCTAGGACACTTGAACTCTGTACTCTGTACTCTGATACCAAATTTGTCAAGCCCCGAGCTTACACCCTGGAAGTAACTGGCACTCGAGAACCATTGTTGGTTCCCAAGAGAACCCTTCTCCTGGCTCAATACTCAGTGAAAGACTTACTCAACACTATATGAATTGCAGATGCAAAGATTTTCTCAAAAAGTATCAAAATGAATAACTTAGAACATTTAGAAACATTCAACTAGCCATATGAAGGCAACTCAAGTCTTAAAACATTAAAAAATGAAAATGGAAAAGATTCATCATCAGCTACTACTGTCTACGAAACCTTTAAGTACTATGATGGATATTGGGACATGACCCCCGATCATCCTAACAAAACTGAAAAGTAAAATGGGAATCCTCTAGAAGTAAGGAGGTTCACCAAAGCAACTCTGGGACTGCAAGTGGTATCAACGAAGTGCCTGTTAATGACCCTGAATACATGTATATGCATCATGAAAGATGCAGGCCAAATGACGTCAGTACATTGAATGCACGAGCTGCGTCGAGAGAGATTTGAGATTCCGTAAGTAACTCAGTGAGTGACTGGCATTTTTTTAGCTATGCATTACACACCTCAAGCCGAAAGTGTTTCAAAATAGAAAGAGAAAGGCGCATGTAAGGGGAACTCTAATGCATAACATAAGCTTGAAATTGATAAAAAAGAAACATACTTATCTCTTCTCAAACTCACTCAACTCAACTCAAACTCAACTCAAGGATAAGCTACTCAACTCAAGGATAAGATACTCAACTCAAAGATACGATACGCAAATCCAGGATAAGATACTCAACTCAAGATAAGGTACTCAACTCAAATGATACTCAACTCAACTCAAGATACTCAACTCAACTCAAGGATACTTAACTTAGCTCAATATGAAAGCAACAATAAAATATGTGATATATGAAAAGCTTTTAAAATAATAGATAATAACTCAATTGTATGTAAAAAAAATACAATAATAACTCAATTTTATGTAAAAATACAATAATAACTCTTATTTGGGAGATTCTCTAACCAACAACTATCACTATGAGCTATGTGATGATACATCGTCTCGCCCACGCTACCAAAACTGCCCTATACCTTGCCAAAGTATAGGACATCCTCAACTAAGTGGATCCACTAAGCTATGCTTAAAAGTAATAAGGAATCATCTAAAAAGTATGACCCTTTACTCATGTTGGCATACATGGTCTATGAGGACTTTGAGTTGTTTGAACTCGTCCCCATATCGGTGCTCAATATTGCTCCCAATAATATACCTCATGCTCATATATTTAAAAACATATCCTCATACTCAAACTTTGAGATTATTACTCAAAAGATTCTCTTAAACGAGATAGTGCTCAAAAACTCCTCATGAACTCATTTGGAAATCAAAGTTTCCTCTCACTTTAAACGTAAAACATATACTCTTGGGAATACTTAGTCCCCATATATTCATTTTGAAAAATGAACCTCAACTCTCATTATCCTCATCCTCATCCCCATATACTCAAGCCTTAAAACAAATTATAAATAATTGTAGAAGACTTCTCAAAATAGGGTTCATGCCGAATTATGGACGTGAACAAATCAATTCAAGATCTTTAATAACCATATATAGAACTAAATACTCGGAACTCAAGGACTCAATGATACTACTCATCTCAAGAATGCTCGACTCATAGGGTTCGTGCAGAATTATGAGCATGAATTGTAACACCTCGGTATTTGAAAGAACTAAAAATAGAAAGAATTAAATTGGAAATAGAAAATCTAAAATTTTGCAAGTTAAGTTGAAGATAGGAGTTTTGGGTCTACTTCAAATGGCCATAACGTTCAGTAGAGGATGAGTTAGGTGGCCTATAAGTTATCAAATGAAAGGTCTTGGAATCCTCTTTCCAATGCCACTGAGTTTGCTAATTTTCGAGCTCATATGAGAAAGATATGACTGTTTGAAGTCGGGCTGTTCAATTAAGGAAAATTAACCGGATGTAAGAGGGGTATTTTGGTCTTTTCCTTACCCAATCAAGTTAATTCATTTTTAGTAATTAACTAGCGGTCTAAACTGATTTGGTTCAGTTTATGCACTCAAAATTCACGCTAGGGTTTGTGAGAATAGTTCAAGACGAGGAGAAAGCAGAAAAGTCAAGGCGTTCTTGGAAGTTTCTTGCATAATCGAAGATCATTTCACCAAGGGTTGATCCCTAAAGAGGTATACATGATCTCATATAGCATTGGGTTAGTTCACCCATGCGCCAATCATGTTAATTTCAGTGTAAAATTCGTTCTAGAAAGTTGAAGGTTTGTTGTTATTGAGTTGTGTTCTTGAATTTGCTTTCATTCTTAAATTAAGAGGGGATTGAGGAGTTCTTGAGGGAATCGTATCAATTTTATGAGTTGTTATGAGTAGATTCTTGTGTACATGTATTAGTTAACTGAATCTAAAGAGAAATTGAGAAAAAGAATCAAATTTAATCGAATTAAGGTCAGAAAACGAGTTGAAAATTTCGTCGGAACCACTTGGGGTGGGGCTGGTGTGGCGCGCCACAAATGCACCATAGGGGCTGGGGTGGCATGCCAGAAGTGTGCCAAAAAGCAGCCTCTAAACTTTAGGGTCTGGTGCCCCACGCCAGCAGTGCGCCCGGGACGTCTGCCCCCACCTTTTTTCCGTCGTTTTACCCTTCTAAGTTCTCCTAAAGTGTACTATCACTTCCCATTGATTCTAACTACTCTAAACAACTTCTAAACATCTAGAAATCATTCATAAAATGAATCATAACCTTGAATTCATAATTTAAATTCAAGGTAGAATTGAGAGTTAAGTCTTGAGAGTCCTTCGAGTTATTTTAAGAGGTCGTTTGCAATTGTTTTACAACTTGTTTTAAATGACTTGAACACAAAGTTTAGAAGAGTAGAGTGAGTTCATTTTCTTTAAAATGATATATGGGAACTAGTATTCCCAAGAGTAAATGTTTTCACATTTAAACAAGAGAGGAAACACTGATTTCTAAAAAAGCTTTTGAGCTAGTTTTGAGTATCATCTCTTTTAACAGAAAGATTTTGAGTAATAATCTCAAACCACAGAGAAGTTATGTTTTTAAACATATGAGCTAGTTACATTTTGGAAGTAGTATTGAGCACCGATATGGGGACGAGTTTAGATAACTCAAAGTCTCCATAAATCGTGTAGCCAACATGGGTAGAAAAGTCATACTTTTTAGATGATTCCTTAATGCTTTTAGCATAGACTAGTGGATCCACTTATTAATGAGTTTTATACCCCGGCAAAGTATAGGACGACCCTGGTAGCGTGAGGCAAGACATTGTATCATCACATAGCTCATAGTGATGATTGTCGGTTAGAGAATCTCCCACAGAGTTAGTTGTATTTTTCATATACAAAACTAAGTTATTATTGTCTTTTTCAATGCACTGAGTTGTTATCTACATGTTTTAAAGATTTTCTTTATATTGCATCATTATTACTGCTTTATATTGAAATGAGTTGAGTTGAGTTGAGACGAGGTAAGTTTCTTCAGTTCCATTCCAAGCTTATGTCTTGTTTTAGAATTCCCCTCGCATGCTCGTACATACATTTCATGTACTGACGCCTTTTGGCCTGCATCTTTTATGATGCAGATACAGGTAACCAGAATCAACATCCAACGCTTCGTTGATCCAGTTGAGCTCTACATTTATTTGGTGAGCTTGCTTGCTTCCGGAGGATCCCTTTTGTTATGCTTTAGTTATTTCAGTTGTTAGGATAATCGACGGTCTTGTCTCGACACCCCTCTTAGTATTAGAGGCTTCATATATGGATAGACACTAGTTTCTGAGTCTTTTCATTTTCATTTGGTTTATGTTGATACTTGAGTTGCCATTTTGGCTACTTGAATGTTTACTTCTAAAACATTCTAAGTTTTCTTTGAAACAGTTTGAGTAAATTTTGCATTTGATTTCCTTTATTAATGCTTAAAGTATCCCGCTGAGAATCTAGCCAGGCCAAGGGTTCTCTTGGGGTCAGCAACAGTTCTCGAGTGCCAGTCCTCCAGGGTATAGGCTCGGGCCGTGACATGAACAACTCAACTCAAAGACATTCATGTATAACATGTGGTAGTCCCATTTTTAGGAATATAATCTCAAAAGGATTAGGAACTAAATACTC
Organism: Solanum sparsipilum; assembly: GCA_029582215.1. Classification (NCBI taxonomy): domain Eukaryota; kingdom Viridiplantae; phylum Streptophyta; class Magnoliopsida; order Solanales; family Solanaceae; genus Solanum; species Solanum sparsipilum. The sequence continues at coordinate 8,030 of JAKRZT010031352.1, forward strand.
AAGAACTTAGAACTCGAAGATACTACTCCTCTCAAAGATACTCACTTTATGGAGTTCATGCGGAATTATGGGCATGAACGACTCGACTGAAGGATCTCAATAATAATGTAGACTCATGAATATACTTTTTTCATTCTCATACTAACTTCCTCGAGTCTTGAAACAAATTATAAGTAATTGTAGAAAACTCCTAAAAAAAACTCGAAGGGACTTTCTCAAACTTTACTCTTAACTCTATCTTGAATTTGAATTATGAATTCAAGAGTATGACTTGGATAGGCATGATTTCTCAAGTATTAATGAAGATTTTAAGTGTGAATATCAAGTAGATAACATAGGTACGATTCAAGGGAATGCACGTGGAAAGAATGATGAAAGAGTAGGGGACATGGCGAACCTAGCGCACTTAGTGGCACGGGGTGCCAACCCCAAAACTGCTGACCAGTGTTTGGGGAGCACTGAGTGGCACGCCGCGCGAGACCCCAATCTACTGGGTATTAGTTCTGGCGCTATGGTGGCGCGCCTCCCCATGCCCCTACCCAAAAATTTGACGAATTTTCCTTCTTAATCGCATGCCCTAACTCATATAGAATTGAATGAATTCCTTAGAACTTCTTCGGAAACATAAACCCAACATAATCAAAACGAAATCCACACCAAACCTACCACGAACAACACTCATTCGCAACTCTCACCTCAAGAACTCAACAAGAACTCCATTATTAAAGAATGAAGCACAAAACCTCAAGAATCAACGAGATTCTGAATATACTCAATCTCATGGATGAAATTCATAAAAGAAACTCATGATTGGCGTGTGGGCGAACAAACCCAACACTATGAGAGCTTACATACTTCAAAGAACTAGGTTCATGGCGAAATCTTGGATGAACGCTTGGAACCTTGGACTTTTCTCCTCTTGAATCTTCTCTTTAAAGCCCTAAACGTTTTGGGGGTGAATGAAACTGATTCTAATTAGTTTAGAACCTTAATTGAGTGTAATTCACGTTTAGACTAAGTGGGGATAAGGAAAAGACTAAAATACCCCTTTTAAGTTTGGGTGAATAGTCCCTATCTAGAGAGGCTGCACTCAAACAGTCATATCTTCTTCATCCCAACTCAAATTTTAGTAAACTCCGTGACGTTGAAAAGAGGACTCAAAGATATTCAATTTGATACCTCATGGGTCACCTAACTCATTATGTGCCAATATTTATGGTTGTTTGAAGTAGACCCAAAACTTAAAAGAACTTACGGATGACTTGAGTGAATTTCTCTTTAGTTCTTTTTGGAACCCGAGGTGCAACATGTAGTAACCTTGACACCTAAGGAAATTTAAATTCCTCTGTAAAATCTTACTCACAACGAAAAATGGTTTGAGTCTTAGCTCAAAAAAATTTAGGGTGTTACAGCAAGGGGTATTCGATTTCTAGATAGTTTCTTTGTTTAGTAGTTTGCTTACTGGGTACCATGTTATTAGTACTCACCCATGCTTTTACACTTGTGTAGTTGTCGAGCTCGGACCCGTGTGATCTCTTTCTCCTTTTATTGATCTCAAGGCTCGTCAAGGACTTGAAGAGGTACGTAGTTGCTTGTCATTCGACGGTCCCTCCTTTTCCTTACACTTTGTTCTATTTGAGAAACAAAGCTTGAGACTTGTATTTATTTCTTAATTCCACATTTATGTATGTAGTGTCTTGTACACGTGATAATCAGATTTTGGGGGTTTTAATAGAAGAATAAGTTTTCCGCTTTATCTTGTTCTAGTTTTTACTGTTTTCCTCTTTTCTCTTATTTTCGTTGGGTTGAGGCTGATTTGTCTTGGTGGACAAAGATAAGTGTCATCACGTCCATATTTTGGGTCATGAAATTAAGGTTCATTCCTATGTGTGGGGATTCATTTAGGATCATAAGAGACCTCTAGTACTTAGTCAAGTTCAAAACCTCCCTATCAACTATGTTTTTTTGCATTAGTTCATGCAAGGGTCAATTTCAAACGATCATATCTCTCTGCATATTGTTATACCCCATTTTAACTCTAGGTCCAAACGGTGTACATCATATTGGTGATTTTTTGTTATTTTAAAAAGTTGCCACCAAATTATTTTAAAGGTGAATTAGTACACCTATATTGCTAAAGTTTCGCTAATTTAACTCTATATTAAGGTCTTCTTAACCTTATGCGATTCTAGGTAAGAGTTCTAATTTATCCTAAAGAAATGGTGTAAGACATCCTTTAAGATCTATTAAAAAATACTTAACTGACCAAACTTATGTTAATTAGTTAAAAAAGGAAATGACTACTAAAAGATTAAATAAATGTCAAAGGAAATTAGTTAGAAAACATATGTTTGGGTCTTGAAATCAATAATACTTTTAAACCTTGACAAACTCATGAACTTGAAGTAAATAAAAAAATGGTCATTCCCTTAAAAAAATGATTGCTGCCCAAGTAAATAAGTGCACTTGGAAAACATTTTTAAAACAAACTTTAAGTTAAACAAAATGTTGCTCTTTTATTTTAAAAAAACATTTTGGAAGTTAAAATATACTGCTACATATGGTAAGAAGAGCGTTAATAATTAGATTAAATTATGTCATAACCTAATCATCTAACCTCTATTAGCTATTACGAAAAAAAAAAACATAACCAAAATACATAAGCAAGCTAAAACAAATAAATGCCCAATAATAATGATATGAGTAGCCATTTAAGTGACTCCAAATGAGTTCTACTTGCTTTTGACGCTATTAAGGTAGTCTAAGATGTCAACTCCATGTGTGGTAGGATGGTAACGTCATGTCTATGAGACTCAAATTTTATGAGAGTCCCTAATTGAGACTCCATTTTTGTTCTCAAAGTTCATGCAAATACAGAGAGTAAAAGATTAGCAATACTATTCAACTTTAAACGATATTGAATGAAAATAGATATAACCAATTAAAGTCATGCCAAAAAATACAATCTGACACGGATATCATGCAAGCATCGGACAAGATACTTTGAAGACTTTTGAACCACCATCGAAACAACCAAGCCACCATACACGTCTTTTAGGCATAAAATTAATTTCCAAGTTTAATAAATTTAAATCACAAAGAACTTACCTTTTAAGCCATGAACTTTTGACATTAATTTTATACATAGCCAATACTAAGTATTTAGAAGAAAAAAAAAGAAACGTATACATCAGAGTAGAAAAAGATGCTTAAGCTTAAGTTTATATGTAGCTTATATAGAACAGAATCACGGGCAACATGTAATCATGATATGCTAGCCTTTCACTACTTAATTTCTAACTATGCAAAAATAGAAACGATCTCCTTTAAACATATTTTTAAATAACAATGCAAGAGCTGCAAATGATTCAAAAAGTCATGACCTACACTATATTTCTAACTAAGAAAAAATAATTATTCATTCCTTTTAAAAATATGCTTCTGCTTAAAAATTAAACACAACCAAACATGAGATGCAGATTAAGAGAACACCAAATGAATATTCATTTGGAACCAAAAGGAAAGTGATTTCATGTTAAAATCTCAAATTAAATCGGAACAATTACTTAATTCATAACGTCTATAACATGATAGGAAAATGACTTCTATTTTCAAAGAAGACACAAATACATTTTTTAATATAACTTTCAGAAGAGCTAAAATAAACAAAAAACAATCTTGACATATAAATTTTCTTCAAGACATGCATAGAATTTTAATCACAATGACAATATATATATATATATATATATTGGGAGTAGTATTGAGCACCTATATGGAGATGAGTTCAGATAACTTACTCATAAACTATGTAGCCAACATGGGTAAATGATCATATTTTTAGACAAGTCCTTATTGCTTTCAGACATAGCTTAGTGGATCCACTTAGTTGAGGTGTTCTAAACCTAGGCAAGGTATACGACAGTTTTGGCAGCGTGAGTGAGACGATGTATAATCGCATAGCTCATAGTGATGATTGTCGGTTAGAGAATCTCCCAAATAAGAGTAAAGAATAACTTGTTGTACTTTTATATACATTCTTGAGTTAATATCTTTTATTTATGAAACTTTAAATATTTCATCTCTTGTTATTGCTTTTGTATTGAGTTGAGGTGAGTATCTTTCCAGCCTTATCCTTCTAGTTATCTATGCACTCAGTCTTTTCCTTACATACTCGTACATTCAAACTATTGATGTCATTCGACCTGAATCTTATTATGATGCAACCACATGTGTTCAGGGTCGGCGCTTCGTTGAAATCACTTGCACTCCAGTTAGCCTTTGTGAGCCTCCTTGCTTTACAGAGAACTTCACGTTTATTTTCTCGTTATTGCTGACTTGTTGTGGGTCTTGTCCCGACATCTATTTGAGTATTAGAGGCATCATAGACAGTTAGAGTTGATGAGTCTCTTAGTATGTTCCTTTATGTTTGAGATTTTGAGACTATTATTTATACTTTATTAAGTATTTCCACACATTTATTTCAGTTGAGTTTTATTATGCATTAAAAGTTCCCTTGTTGCTTGATTAAGTCTTTCGCTAAGTAGTCAGTCAGTCAAGGGGTAGGTTGGGGACTAACGATGGTTATCGAGCTTAGGCCAAGTCTAGGGTGAAGACTCGATGAGTGACACATCAAGAGCTCTTACTCTGCCTATCCTCCTACTTCTTATTCTGGGGTATGAACCGCCTACGCTTTAAATCCCTACTATTAAATTGTTGAAAATTAAAAAGGCTTGTCCTCACTTATAAAAAAAAAATAGTAATCCCTGCCCTTACAATATCTTCAAATCATAGATGTTTCTCCTGTGGTTATAGATATGTGTTACTCAAACTTTATTTTTTTGGACTACTTTATTGAATGAAAGAGAAAGTGATGATTGGATTTTTCAATAATATTTAATGGACTAAGAAAGAAAAATTAACATGGTTACTTAAAGAAGAATAACAATTTCTAATTTATAGGAAGAGTATAATATGGTATGAGAAATAAAATAATAGAAGGAAAAAGAATGTATGTATGTATGTGAATGTTGCACTATTGATCACATCTAATGCAAATGAGTATGAATGAATGATTGTAAGCCATGGATCAACATTTGATTGTATGATTATGAGTATGTACATTGTGATTGTGATTGTGGAATGTTAAATGGATCGGGTGTCACGTTCCGACACACTAAGTGGGATCGGAAGTCACGTACCGACATACATATTGGAACGGGTGTCACGTTCCGACACACTAACTTGGATTGGGTGTCACGATCCGGCAAACTAACAGTTTGGGTATGGGTTCCATGAGAGGACCATTGACTTGTCATATATGTGTATTATTGAGAATGTGGAATGGTACATTGCTCCTGAAGTGATAACTGACATTGTATATGTTCGGTATTTGCGTGTTTACTATGTTGTGACTGATTATTTATATGTTTCACTTAATGGTATAGCCGTGTGATATATCCTACCAGTACACTGTGGTTGTGTACTGATACTACACCTGCTCTTTCTTTGTTGAGTAATGGCATCATCAGGCGGCTACTGACAGACCTCGTTTAGGAGATTAGTGAGCAAGATCAGATTCAAGGGTGAGTCAGTTCTTTCAGGCTGTCATGGGTCCTCTATGTTTTAGTCCACTCTTTTCGGACTCAGACTTGCTAGTTAGACTTACTTGTATGTTTAGTTTGGGTTGTACCCTTTTCTTAGATTTGTTGCACTTTAGATATTTTGGTACATTGACTTTTAGGTTCTAGGAGTGTTTTTTGCAATGTTTGATAGTCGTTCATTTAACTTTTGGAGTTTATGAAAACTCTATATTTTCTTTAGACATTTGAACCTGCTTCCGTATCTTTAAATGCCTTAGTTTTCATAAAATTGGTTAGAGGGTTAGTGTGGGTGTCAATCACGATGGTCTGGGTCGTGACACAGCGTGGATGAGACAATGTATCATCACATAGCTTATAGTGTTAATATCTTTTATTTATGAAGAGTAATTTATTGTATTTTTATATACATCCTTGTGTTAATATCTTTTATTTATGAAGTTTTAAGCATTTCATCTCTTGTTATTGCTTTTGTATTGAGTTGAGTTGAGGTGAGTATCTTTCCAGTCTTATCTTTCCAGTTATCTATGTACTCAGTCTTTTTCTTACATACTCGCACATTCAAAGTACTGATTTCTTTCGACCTGCATCTTAGTATGATGCAAAAACATGTGTTTAGGGTCGGCGTTTCGTTGAGATCACCTGCACTCCAGTTAGCTTTGGTGAGCCTCCTTACTTTACGGAGAACTTCATTTATTTTCTTGTTATTGTTTACTTGTCGTGGGTCTTGTCCCGACATCTATCTGAGTATTAGAGGCGTCATAGACAGTTAGATTTAATGAGTCTTTCAGTATGTTCCTTTCTGTTTGAGATTTTGAGACTATTATTTATACTTTATTAAGTATTTCCACACTTTTATTTTAGTTGAGTTTAAGTATGCATTTAAAGTTCCCTTGTTGCTTGAGTAAGTCTTCCTCTAAGTAGTCAACCAGGCCAGGGATTCACTTGGGGACCAGCGATGGTTCTCGAGCGCCGGCCACATCCAAGGTAAAGACTCGGGGCGTGACTCTTCAAGAGCTCTTGCTCTGCCTATCTTCCTACTTCTTATTCTGGGGGTCATAGAAAGATATGTACCGCCTACACTTTAAAGCCCTACTATTAAATTGTTGAAAATGAAAGCAGCTTGTCCTCACTTATAAAAAACAACAATCCCTCCCCTTACAATATCTTCAAATCATAGATGCTTCTCCTGTGGTTATAAATATGTGTCACTCAAACTTTATGTTTCTTGACTACATTATTGAATGAAAGAGAAAGTGATGATTGAATTTTTCCATAAGATTTAATGGACTAAGAAAGAGAAATTAACATGGTTACTTAAAGAAGAATAAAAATTTCTAATTTTTAGGAAGAGTATAATATGGTATGAGAAAGAAAAGAATAGAAGGAAAAATAATAATGTGCATTATGGTATAATATATTTTGGTATGTATTTAAATATCAAAATTTTATTTTAAGGACAGTTTTATAAATACATGATTTCAAGACAAACATTGTATATGGAGTTGTTTAAAAAATGAAAAAAACTATTATATTTGGATGGAAAAAAAAAACCTTTTCCATGGCATCACCATCGGTTAGATTTACATAACTAATTTTAAAAGAAATACTACTATTCCAATTAACACTACCATAAGGGTTCAATTGACAATGCATCAAATCCAAATCCCTCAACAAAAAAATTAATTTTATGTAATGCTACCATTTTTTTACATAAGCATATATTAATTATATGATTAAAACAACACATGAGTCATATGATTGAAATAATACAACGAGTCATCCAAAAGTAATTTTTGTTTTCAACACTTTGCCTGATAAAATTCAACTTGAACAAAAATCATTTATCGACATAAGTTTGATTTCACGGTTATAAGTTATTTTGTTTAGTGAAGTTTTAATATATAAGAAGGTATGCATTATTTTCTTGCATAAGTATATACTAAAAAGATTAAAAAGTTATTAATCTATAGATCAAAATGTCCCAAATAATATTTGTATCAAATAAAATTAAGCTTAAGTTCATCTAGCTATGAGAGGAGGGAGGGAGTATATATTACTGAAATTGAAATTCAACAACATGCCAAGTCTTACACATATAATAATATTGATTAAACAACAATAAAATAAATTAACCTAGTAAAATAGATGACTCCAAAACATCAATAAAGCAAACAACATGATAATAAGGAAAGATAAACAATATGAAATAAAAAGGTAAAAAACATTAAATAAATATGTAAGTAACATTGACTCAACAACAAAAATATAAAATACTTAAACATAATTATTTTTTGGGATGCTATCATTCTTCTCTTCAATATTGTTGTCATTATTTTTTATTTGTTGATCTTCTTCCTGCAATTGTTTTTTACATTCATCAACTTTAGTCTTGTTAAGAGCAATTAGCTTTATCATACCTTTAAGTTCTCTAGCATCGAGTTCCAAATAGCTCTTTCCATTAATAACTTCATTAAACAACAACTCCATTTTTTTCTCCTCATTCTCCTGTTCCATTTTTCTAATGTTTTTCTCTTGAGCCTTCATCTTTTTGTCAAGACTGCTTTCTTGTGTTTCCATATTAAGCTTCCTTGTGTCCCAATCAACACTTAAATAATTTTCGAATCTTTCCTTAGCTTGATTTTCCGTTGGCCATAAAATTTCTTCACTTGGAGAGAAAATAACTATCCCAAGTTGTGCATCACACAAAGTTGACAATTCCTGTGTTTTTTTAGTAAAACATGCTATTTTTTTATAAAGGAGATTGTTTGTATTACCACCACTTGATTCTGTATTGTTCTCAAGGCGCTCCTTATTAGACATATTTTGTTATACTTAGCAAAGAAGAGAACTCTTTATTTGAGAGAGAACAGACTGCAATTGAGCAAGTAAAGTGAAGAATATAAATTCATATATATAGGCCTAAGAATATTTTTATTACCATATAATTAAGTAAAATATTTATGTATATTCTTAAAATATTAAAAAATCATTAATAGTTCTGAAAAATGTTATACATGAATTAGATTTGGTTCCAAGAGAATTCTTCATATATTTTATTAAAATGTTAAAATTTTAGTTGTGATTTTGGAAAGTATAATTAATGAAGCAAATTTGGTTCCAAGTAAATTCTTTATACATTTTATTAAAATGCTAATAATTTAAATGTTATTTTGGAAAACATATTTCATGAAGCAGATTTGGTTTCCAAGTGGGCTCTTTATATATTTTTTAAAAAAGAATTCTAAAAGTCCAATTGTGATTTTGAAAAACATAATCAATAAAGTAAATTTAGTTCCAAGTAAACTCTTCATATTTTTTCTTAAAATGTTAAAAGTCCAACTATGATTTTGGAAAGTATAATCCATGAAGCAGATTTGGTTCTAAGTGAATTCTTCATGTATTTTCTTAAAATGTTGAAAGTCTAACTGCGATTTTAAAAAGATCAAATTACAGTCTTACCGTTTCTTAAAGCCTCCAAATGATTCCAGTTAGTCAAATACATAATCTACATATGGGAGTCTTTAAATACTCACATTAATAAACTTCTATCCGATTCAAGAGTCAACTTTAACTCTTAGGTACGAATTATATATAATTTATTTCAAAATCAGTTTACCCATGGTACAAGGATCTCAAATCTCAAATTTCAATAATAATAAAAAAAGGTTGAGTCAGAAACTACCAAAAATGATTTCTAGAGTTAGGAGACTCCCCAAAAACAAATAATTAGTAAAAAAATAAGAAAAAACACATAACCAAAATACATAAGCAAGTTAAAACAAATAAATGCCTAAAATAATAATAATAATATGAGTAGCCATTTAAGCGACCACAAACGAGTTCCGCTTGCTCTTGGAGCTATTTGGGTAGCCTAAGATGTCGACTTCATGTGCGGTATGATGTTAACGTCAAGTCTATGAGACTCGAATTTTGTGAGATTGCTAACTGAGACTCCATTTTTGCTCCCAAAGTTTATGCAAGTAAAGAAAGTAAAAGATTAGCCAGACTATTCAACTTTAAACGATATTGAACGAAAATAAATATAACCAACTAAAGTCATGCCACAAAATACAATCCGACACGAAAATTAGGCAAACATCGGACAAGATACTTTAAAGGCTTTTAAGCCCCCTCGAAGCAACCAAGCCACCATACATGTCTCTTAGGCATAAAATTAGTTTACAAGTTTAACAGATTTAAATCTTAAAGAACTTACTTTTCAAGCCACGAGCTTTTGACATAATATTTTACATAGCCAACACCAAATATTTAGAAGAAATAAATAGTAGAAACTTATACACTAACACAGAGTAGAAAAAGAAGCTTAAGCTTAAGAAATCATGATATACTAACCTTTCACCACTTTCTAACTATGCAAAAATGGAAACGATCTCCTTTAAACATACTTTTGCATAACAATACAAGAGCTGCAAATGATTCAAATAGTCATGACCTACACTATATTTCTAACCAAGAAAATTAAATATTCTTTCCTTTTTAAAATATGCTTCATCTTAAAAAATAAACACAAACAAACATAAGATGCAGATTAAGAGAACACCAAATGAATATTCATTTGGAACCAAAGGAGATTGATTTGATGTTAAAATCTCAAACTGGATCGGAACTATTACTTAATTCATAACGTCTAAAACATGACAGGAAAAATGACTTCAATTCTCAAATGAGCAATACAAATCAGTAACTCATGCAAACTGGACATCTCCCAGCTATGCATTATTAGCTCCCATTTCTATTAGAACCTTTACTACAACATTACCAATCTATCTAAGTAACTTGCACCTACACAGGATAAAAATCCAAAGTTTCTAGGGCTTGCTTAATCTTAGTCTTGATCTCCCTCTCATATGCATTTCTTGAACAACCTGTTTTGCCACCATTGTCGGGGTTCTTGTTGTTTTCTGGAAAATTATTTGGTTTCTCTCCTGCCAAATAAGGTATACACTTGCAGCCAATGCCATCCTATATACCTCAGCTTTTGCTTGCTTGCCTTTACAGTGTGAATTTACCCAACTTGTTTCCTCTTCCCAACCTTGAGCTTCCCTATTGATGCTTTGCCAATATAGTATATTTTGCCAAACCTGTGATGAGAACAAACATCGAAACAACAAATGATTATGTCTCTCATCTTCATCTCCACATAATACACATTAGTTATCTTCCACACAATTTCATTGTCACGCCTCGAGCTTACACCCTGGATGTGGTCAGCACTCGAAAACTATTTCTGATCCCCAAGCAAACCCTTGGCCTGGCTAACTGTTCAGTGGAAGACTTACTCAAGCATAAAGAAGCTTTTAAAAAAATATAGAATTTAGAGCATCAAAACTCAAGTAAATACTTAACTCAAACTGTCTGAAAATACTTAAGTGCAACAATAATAATACTTAACAAAACAATCTCAAAACGCCTCAAACAAAAGGGAAATACTGAGAGACTCATCAACTCTAACTATCTATGAAGCCTTTAATACTAGGATAGAAGTCACGAGAAGACTCACGACAACTCAACAATAACATGAAAGTAAATTGTGAAATCCTTCGGAAATCAAAGAGGCTCACCAAAGTTGTCTGAAGCGCAAAGTGATCTCAATGAAACGCTTGATCCTGAACATATGTATCTGCTTCATAAAAGATGCAGGTCGAATGACATCAGTACATTGAATGTACGAGTATGTAATATAGCTGAATAGCAAATAACTGACTGAAATGGCTGCAACAGATGTAGGTATATACTCAACTAAATGTAAAGAAATAAAGGAGTGAAATCATTAAAACTTTACAAACATATTTTCTCATTCTCTGAACTTTAACATAATAAGTGATATATAAAAATACACCTTAACTCTATTGGAAGATTCTTTATCCGACAACCATCACTATGAGCTAAGTGATGATATAGCTTCTTGTCCACACTACAGAACTGTCTTATATCGTACTGGGATATAGAAAACCTCGACTAAGTGGATCCCTTAAGCTATGCCAGAAGGCTCAAGGATTCATCTAAAAAGTATGATCTTGTATCATGTGGGCAAGACATAGTTTATGGGGCTTTGAGTTTTCTGAACTCTCCCCCATATCGGTGCTCAATACTACTCCTAATAATATTTACTTTTGCTCAATGTATAAGAACATTACTCTTTCTATGATTTGAGATAATTGTTCAAACTATCCTTTTAAAAAAGGTAACTATTCCGAATTAACTCTGAACTCATTGCTCGTTTAGAAATCAAAGTTTTTCTTTTCTTAATGTAAAATGATAAATTTGGGAATTCAATAGTTCCCTTAATATTTACACAAAATGTGTCTTTAAACTTTCCTCAAAAACTCCTCTCTACTTTCTCAAAAAATCAATTTAAGATAATTGTTCGATTAAAAAGATTTTCATCAATAACTCAATGAATACTCAAATAATAGGGTTCATGCTGAAAGATAAGCATGAATAATCAACTCAAAAATTAGGAATAGCAACTCAGAATTCAACAGCAAACTCATCTCAAGAATTATAAAGACTAAGGATGTAGCCCTAGATTATTCTTTACTGATAGAAAGTAGATGTAGGGCGTGAGGACGAACTCAGTCCATCACTATGATAAGCTTACATACCTGGGAAGAACAAAGTTCTTGGCGAAATCAATAAAATTTGAAGAACGATAGAAAATCCTAACTTTTCTCCTCTTGAATCCTTGCTCTAAGTTTGAAGTTTTGAAGAACGTAAAATATTTTTTTAACACTGTCTAGACCTTAATTAGGTGAAAAAAGGTCATGGTTTAGGCTTAAAAGGGGTGAGAAAATACTAAACTATCCTTCTTAAAATTGGCGAAAAAACCTTCTACAAGTCCATCTATGAGTCGTGGTTTGACCCACGAACCGTAGATCCCATCTGTGGATTCTATATTGAGTTTTTAAGGCTCTAAAGTCCATTTACGGGTCCAAACGACGGCCCAGTAGGTGGACTTACGGCCTGTCGGATGGATCCGTAGGATTTGGGTTCCAAAAGTTGACCCCCAGTACTCTACGGCCGACCTAACAGGACGGTTAGTTGTTCAACCTATGACCCGTTGATTGGGGTTGTCGTTCACAGACTGAGAAAGCTCTGTTTTGACAGTCTTTTATTGAGAATTTTGATCAAGCATTTATACTTACATACTAGCTTTTGTTATTATTTTTAGGGAAAAGGGTAAAAAAATGTCCTTAAACTATGTGAAAGAAACAAAAATACCCTCCATTTATAATTTGGCTAAAAAATGTCCTTACCTTCAATACCTTGGTTCAAAAATTCCCTTAAACTATGCGAAATGAACAAAACTGCCCTCCGTTTGTAGTTTGGTCCAAAAATGCCCTTGCCATCAATACTTTGGTCCAAAATGCCCTTATTGTTATTTAACAAGTCAAAAATGTTCATTTTTCAAATAAATATATTATTATTTTCTTTTTAACACATTATTTTTCTAATAAAGTTTTTTTAAAAATTAGCAAATGTTTATCTTACTTCAATTCAGAAAAAAAATAAAAAAAATTCTTATTTTATTATCATTATTTTTTATCATTATATAAATATAAATTAACGATGGATATACTAAGATCTTATATATATGACATATAATATCTGTCGAAAGGGTATATGAAGTTATTCTATTTTAATTGATAAAATGAGATTAATAAGAAAAACAATATTTCCTACATTTTTATTTGTTAAAGTGATTTTAGAAGAAAGAAAACAAGAATAGTGTTCTTTAATAATATTTTAATTAGCAAGAAGATGTGTTTAAAAAGAAAAAAAATAATATATTTATTCGAAAAAGGGCATTTTTGGACCAAATTACAATCGGAGGGCACTTTTGTTCCTTTCACATAGTTTAAGGGTATTTTTGAACCAAAGTATTGACGGTAAGGGCATTTTTTAGCCAAATTATAAACGGAGGGCATTTTTGTTCCTTTCACATAGTTTAAGGGCAATTTTTACCCTTTTTGTAACGACCCAAACCATCGTTATTTAACAAGGGTAAAACGTCGCGAGCAGTTAGGCCCCATTGTCCCGCCAAAACATCGTGTTTTGACGGTTCCATTGAATCGGAACATAAAAAATAATCAATTTGCATATGTCGTTTATGTTTATAGGGTTTCGAACGAATCTTGAGGGTCCTTTCGATGATTTTGAGCTAGTTGGTTTTTCTATGTTCTTGTGCAACCCTCCGCATTCGCAGAGCGAAGAGGGTGTGAATCCCGCGTTCACGGAGTCTCCACCGAATTCGCAGAGGTCCAGTCATTAAAAACCTGCGTTCGTGGGTAGGGGTTCGCGTTCACGAAGGACCCCTGGCACTGTTAAACCCAATTTTTTAGGCTTCTTCCCCATTTTCATTGTTGGAACTTTGAGAACTTAGTAGAGGCGATTTCAAGTGGATTTTTCCAAATAAAATTGTTGGGTAATGTTTCTTCAGTCTGAATCTTCGATTACCCGTTATTATTATTATTATTATTAAATTTATGAGTTTAAATCAAAATTTTGGGTTGATAAATTGGGAGTTCTTCATGAACTTAAGTTTTGAAGCAAATGTGAGTTATGATCTGATTTTCAAGTCCATTTTTGAAATGATTTTCCCTAATGTGTTCCTAATGCCTTGAGTAATGTTTTCAAGTATTGTTTTTCCTAATTCGAACCTTAATTTATAATTGGGTATTGTGTTGAACGACCCACCTTTCAAGGGAATTGTTGTGGTGTTTTGTTTTCGGAAAGTGATTGTGAATACTTGTTTATTTATAGATTGTGTGGCTTTAGAAGTGGTTCGTAAGGGGAAGACTCAACTATTGGAGTTATTGTTGACTGATTTAAGGCAAGTGGTTTCCTAAACCTTGTATTCTAGTTTGGATTGGTATGCTTCCTTTGTTGATTGTGTGTTGGGAGTAATGAGGATGAGGTGAAGGGTTTAAATTGTCCACTTGCGATATCTAAATGAATAAAAAAGGGTTTAAATGAAAAGGGTTATGTGTTGAACATGATGATGTTAATTGCCATAATGTAACCCTTATTGATTGATCTATGAAATGCTTGAAAGCATGAATGTGGACTTGAATTGTGCAAATTGTTGTCTCTTCTATGTGGCGTAAAATTGTTTATGTATTTTGATCGTTGAACACCATGATTAGACATGTGATGAGTAATTATACTGAGGCCTTTGTGGGTGAGTGTTATTATGTCGAGGTCTTTTCCAGCGAGTCTTATTATGCTGATGTCTTTACCGGAGAGTGTTATGATATCGAGGTCTTTACCGGCGAGTGATATGATGCTAAGGTCTTTGCCGACAAGTGTTATGATGAAGAGGTCTTTGCCACCGAGTATTGTTGTGCCGAGGTATTTTCCTGCAAATGTTAAAGCCAATGGGAAATGGTTCCAGCTAGTGATGATCACTGTGACTTAATACACTTGATGTTTATGCGTGACTTACTTGTGGATTGTGATTGATGTCCTTGGTATGTGTGACTGAACTACTTGTCATTGAGATTGACTTATTTGATTTATTGATTATTGAATTGTGAAGATTGAACTGTGAGTTGTGTATTGTAGAATCGCTAGGCTGGGTTGATTTTTGTGTTGGTTGTAGTTTGAGGAGGTTCGATTGGAGTGTAAGGGGTATTCGATTTCTAGCTAGTTTCTTTGTTTAGTAGTTTTTACTATATTCTGCTTTTCTTTGATTTTCGTTGGGTTGAGGCTGACTTGTCTTGGTGGGAAAAGATAAGTGTCATCACATCCATTTTTTGGGTCATGACATTAAGGTTCATTCCTATGTGTGGGGAGTGATTTAGGGTCATAAGAGACCTCTAGTACTTAGTCAATTTCAAAACCTCCCTACCGACTATGTTTTTTGCATTAGTTCATGCAAGGGTGCATATTGTTATACTCCATTTTAACTCTACGTCCAAACGGTGTACAACATATTGGTGATTTTTATGTTATTTTAAAGATTCGTCACCTAATTACTTTAAAGGTGAATTAGTACATTTATTTTGCTAAAGTTACGCTAATTTAACTCTATAGTAAGGTCTTTTAACCGTATGTGATTCTAGGTAAGGGTTCTAATTTATCCTAAAGAAAAGGTGTAAGACATAGATCTATTAAAAAAATATTTAACTGACCAAACTTAGATTAATTAGGTTTAAAAGGAAATGAATACTAAAGGATTAAATTATAAACGTCAAAGGAAATTAGTTAGAAAACATTTGTTTGGGTCTTGAAATCAAAAAACACTTTTAAACCTTGACAAACTCATGAACTTGAAGTAAATAAAAAAAAGGTCATTCCCTTAAAAAAATGATTGTTGCTCAAGTAAATGAGTGCACTTGGAAACAAACTTTAAGTTAAACAAAATGTTGCTCTTTTATTAAAAAGAAAAAACATTTTGGAAGTTAAAATATACTACTACATATGGTAGGAAGAGCGTTGATAATTAGAATAAATTATGTCATAACCTACATCTAACCTCCATTAGCTATTACGAAAAAAGAATAAGAAAAAACACATAACCAAAATACATAAGCAAGCTAAAACAAATAAATGCCTAATAATAATAATATGAGTAGCCATTTAAGTGACTCCAATTGAGTTCCGTTTGCTTTTTGGCGCTATTTGGGTAGTCTAAGATGTCAACTCCATGTGCGGTAGGATGATAACGTCAAGTCTATGAGACTCAAATTTTGTGAGAGTCCCTAATTTAGACTCCATTTTTGTTCTCAAAGTTCATGGAAATAAAGAGAGTAAAAGATTAGCAATACTATTCAACTTTAAACGATATTGAACGAACATAGATATAACCAACTAAAGTCATGCCAAAAAAATACAATCCGACATGAATATCATGCGAGCATCGGACAAGATACTTTGAAGACTTTTGAACCACCCTCGAAACAACCAAGCCACCATACACGTCTTTTAGACATAAAATTAATTTCCAAGTTTAACAAATTTAAATCACAAAGAACTTACCTTTTAAGCCATGAGCTTTTGACATTAATTTTATACATAGCCAATACTAAATATTTAGAAGAAAAAAAAAAACTTATACATCAGAGTAGAAAAAGATACTTAAGCTTAAGTTTATATGTAGCTTATAAAGAACAGAATCATGGGCAACTTGTAATCATGATATGCTAACGTTTCACCACTTAATTTCTAACTATGCAAAAATGGAAACGATCTCCTTTAAACATACTTTTAAATAACAGTGCAAGAGCTGCAAATGATTCAAATAGTCATGACCTACACTATATTTCTAACAAAGAAAATTAATTATTCATTCCTTTTAACAATATGCTTGTGCTTAAAAAATAAACACAAACAAACATAAGATGCAGATTAAGAGAACACCAAATGCATATTCATTTGGAACCAAAAGGAAACTGATTTCATGTTGAAATAGATCGG
>JAKRZT010031353.1:0-12307 GCA_029582215.1 Solanum sparsipilum
TAATTAACATTCTGAATTAATTTATAAGAGAAAGGAAATGATTTAACAAGATTGATTAAATAAATTTTGTCCAAAAATATTATCAATCAATCACATCATTTGCCAAATCCAAATCCAAAGCCGAAGCCGAGCGAGCGACGATGACGGCGCGAGGGGGCACCTTTTTCTTAACCCTTTAAGAACTAAAGGAAGTGTTTCCTAATATCAGGACAATAATTTACTTTCTTCTACCGATATGGTAAAAATGACCTTTCATTTGCACTTTTGCAATGATGACTTTTCATTTTCCCTCCAAAATTGGTTCCCCCACTTTCATTGGTTCTTCCACTTTCCATTTTCTCTTTTTATTTCCCATTCACACCTTGCTAAACCCAACAACTTTATCATTCAAATTTGAATTTTCAAAAAAAATCATATCATTCAAGTTGGAACCAATGCTTGGTTTATGAATTTCAATGCCACCCATTTCCTTTAGGATCTTCTTCAATCGGTTTCTTTCCTTCCGAATTTAATCTAATTCGATTGTTTGATTGTGAATCATCAATGACACATGACTTGGAAGTTTACTATCGATCCAATCCCAATAACCACAAGATAATGAGCCAGGAAGACAACATTTGAAGAATCGGCGTCCATCATTCTCACGGGTCATAGTAGTAATATATTTTACTATCAATCTACACTTACATGCACGAGACTCAACTTGTTGAGGAGAAGAAACAGAAGAAGATGTCGACATTTAAACAACACAAAATTTAACAAACTGATGAAGAAGATGATTTTCAAAAGAGCTCCAAGAACTGATGAAGTTGGGGGAAATGTTTAGGATTTTGTTTAAAAGAAATGGGTAATGGGTGTTTTATTTGGATGGGTTGGGTATTTTGAAAGGATGGGTCGGGTGGATCCGGGTGGATAGAATAGTTTGGGTCAAACAAATTAGGTTTTAATTAATTAAATTTCCAACCAATTACAACATGCCACGTACTAAATGAAATAATTAAATATATGGACTAAGTAGTTTGTTAGTCAAAAGGGAAAAATAGGTCCCTAAAGGTTAACCTCAAGGGTATTTTGAGGTCAAAAGGTTAACGAAGGGCATTTTGGTACCAATTCTGATACTATAAGGGTATTATAGACCCTTCTCCATTAAAAAAGTTATATGTATGATGAGTATTATGATTTCTACTAAGGAAAGTGCATATGAGATGAAAATAAACCTGAATTTCATAAGAAACAATTTGATGAAAATATGGATAGCGAAATCACAAAGTCCCTTGAAGAATCTTTTAGAGTTGATTGATTTATATATGTAGAGTAGATCAAACTATTTTTTTCACTTCAAAATAGATTTGAACGAATTGAAGCATATGGAAATATTTTTGATTTCTTATTTAGTGGTAAAAAATTGAGATCACTAGATGATGAAAATTTAAAAAATATTGGCTTAACCTTGAACTTTCTTTAACACGTAATAGGTATTCTGATATTGATGGTTTAGATTTATCTTTTAAATTAAAAGTGATGAAGGAAATAATACAAGTAGAAGACAATGATCAATGAAAATACTCAATCAAATAAAAAGAGTTGAATCTTTTCCAAATACACATATTTCTTATAGAAAATGTTAACAGTTCCTGTAACCGTTGCCTCAGCCGAAATAAGATTTTTTCAAAATTAAAATTGATTAAATCATTTTTAAGATCAACAATGTCTTAAGAGAGATCCAATTAGCTATATTATCATTTGAAAAGGAATTATTAAAACAAACTGATTATAAAACAATACCTAATGACTTCGCATCTAAAATAGCTAGAAAAGTAGATTTTAATTAAAAGTATATATGATGGGAAAAATAAAATATTAGGGCCCCTCTCTTAAGTTTCGTTTTAGGCCCCCAATATTGTTGAGTCGGCCCTGGTTAATTATGTAGTGCAGAAAAACAAACATACCAACTCGTTTTCTTCACATGATCATTCTCACAACAAATATGGCAAAAGATGTTAAGTTGGTTATTCATCACAAGGGGTAGTACCCAGGGCGGATCTACTAAGACCCGTGGGGGTGCCACGCCACCCACAAGTTTCGACGGAAACTCTATTTATATATAGGTATCTATATACACCATATGTATAAATAATAAATGTGCCACCCAGTAAACAAAAGTGTTCTCTGGTGCCAGTGGTAGGCGATCAGATTTTTGTGTCTAAGTTTGCGGGATCGAACCCCACTAACAGCTTTTTGTTTTAATTTTTTTTCAACTGCAGGCAGCCTTTTTTTTTGTTTTTTTTTAACTGCATCGTTTCTTTTTTAACCTACAAGGAACATTCTCTTTTGCTTTTTTTATTTTTTTTTTACTTGTTAACTTATTATTATTAAGTATTAATCAACTTTTTTTTAAAAAAAAAAATAATAATTAAAATTAAGTATTAATCAATATTTAGTTTTTAACTAATTTAATTTAACTTTTTGACTTTTCTTTTATTTGTTTAAACATAGAGAAAAGTTTTTTTTTTCTCTTCACTATTGAAACCCTGGTTGTTCCTTTAAACTTTTCAACAACAAAAATCTACCATTAATCAAAGCTTCAGCCTTCAGCCTTTAGTCCGTCGCCGAATCCCGCTCACACATCCGTCCATAAGACGAATAATTCTATATGAATCTAAAGTTGATTTAATCTGAGTCTACTGGTCATTAGAGGCGAATTCAAAATTTGAAGATTTCGGTGCATCAATACTTCTTAATTTAGGTAGTTAGCGAAACTTTTACTACAATTAACGAATAATGTAGTATTTTCTTGATCACTAATGGCTCAAATATGATCTCTAAGCTAAACTTAAAATAAAAATAATGAAATAGGGTTCTAGCTAGATTTGAATTGTATTATTGCGAGTGGTTCTTCTGACTTGTACCAACTACACAAGGGCACCCTTACGCTTCTTATAGGTGCACTCTTGATTATACGTTTCTCAAGCACGTTTTTTAGAAGTTAACGGGTGCACCCCTATCAAATCATGTGGGTCCGCTTCTGCTTGGCACCCAGTGACTCGAAATCCTAGTCCACCTCTAGTAGTACCAGATGGAATGAGGAGTTGACATGGGCCATAGAACATGCCACCAATAAAACAATTCTGGCAGAAGTCTACAGGATGACCCCAGCAGCAATAATATACTACATATGGCAGGAGAGGAACCACAGGATATTCCAACACAAGGAGAGAAACATAGACATGATGAGTAGATTAATCATCCAAGGCATACATTATAGAGCTAGTACGATCCCTAGGCTTGTAGGGTTTATGTATAGTCATAACTTTTATTCTTAGAGTAGCTTGCTAGTATGAGAATGACTGTTTGAAGTAGTTGAGCTCTGAGACTGGAATCTATCCATATCCAGAGTTCCACTTTGTATATATTGCAAAATCTGATAATAAGAATTACAGTTACCAAAAAAAAAATTATAAACAAATTAAACTTTAATAGTATATTGAAGGAAGTGGAGAAGATATAGAATGGATATAAAGTTAGATATCTTATTTTGGGGGTGAAAATTGAATTTTTTTAAAAATATCAAGGATAAAATAGTAAAACACTTGATCAAGCTAAAAGTACTTAGAAGCTAAAAAAGCATAAGTCAGGGGTGACCAACTTATGACTTTTGGCTGATTTTATAGCTTAGAAGCACTTTGGATGTTCATCAAATGCGTAAATAAGCTACAAAGTGCTTATAAGCTAGTTTGACCAGCTTATAAGTTTAGCCAAACACCTTCATATAACTCTATTTGTAGATACTTGAATTATTTTTATGTGATTTCCCGCACCCGTTTCTATACCTAGATCCACACCCACGAATCTTAAAATTTGGATCATGAACGATCCGACATCTTGATCTGCACACACACATCAGACACCCACACCCAACTCCAAGCACCTTAGCTTCCCTCCACTCAACCATAGAGATAGCATGAAGCAAGTAGAAAGTTCACCTAGTAGTGTTCTTCAGGTTTGAATGCTGAAGACAGCGATTTCCTAACTTTGAAGGTGTAAATTGAAATGTAAAGATGACAATTCACAACTTTTTAGAAGTGTAACACTTCATTTCCAGATCTTGGAATGATTGAACTCACGATAGGAGTAAGAAGAATGTTTTATTCATTTGTCTGTTAAAGTTTTGCTTCATCAATTTTTTGTTGTAATTATGATGTCTACATATAAATGATTAACAACAAATAAAAGATCATGGGAAAAACAAATCAGCCTATTTAATTTTGTGAACTGGATCAAGGATATACCTTGTACTGTCTTATCAAGGAGGAGCCGGACCTCCCCAAGTTCCTCATCCATTACTGCCTGCGATTAGAAGAAATATTTCTAAAACTCATGCAGCTGTAATTGTGGTAGTAAGTTGAAATACACGGACAATTATCCATTTATTGCATAGAGGTTTCTGAAACTTCTTGAATCAACGAAGATTCTGCTAACAACGTGAAAAATGACTAGCGCTTGCTGATTGACAAAACATATAGATAAAAATAGTAGTCCGCATCCATTAGTGACTTAATCAACTCTTTTGCAGCCATACTAAGTGCTCTTTTTCTTCCCAAAACTTGACGTGTTTCCTATTTTATAGCTGGAACTATTTTTGTATGACCATAATTTCTTAAAGAACGTTCAATACGCTTCAATTTGGAAATTGGTTATTGATACAAGTTGTAATGCTGCTCTTTAAATAGCAGTTATGTTTTACCAAAACATAGGTGTTCGAAATGAGGACCACTAGTTGATCGATTGGGAGTTGATAAGGCAAGCATATCAGTACAGATTTTGCAACTAATTTAAAGAGATTTTCACCAGTACATTAACAGATCCTTTATAGGTTCTGATTTCTGTGAGCAAAACATCTCTGAAGAAATTTATCCAAATTCAGAAGATGCACATATCAAGACTGCCGACGTACAATTTTGTGTAACCATGCTTTCGATAGCAATAACAGAGCATGACAAGTAGCACCCTTCAACCTAGCATCAACTTTTGCCAACTAGGCAACAACATAATTTTCATGAAACAAGGTTCTAATTGTGGATATAAGAGGAGATTGGGAGAACTGGCATATACTCCCTCAATCCCATTCAAGTGTCATTTATCCCAAATAAATGTTCCAAAAGAACTATCACAGGAAACCAAGAGAGTTAAGTTTTTCCAATTTTACCTCTCTTGGTTTCCAATATCAGTGTGTCAGAAATGATTTTGTAGGATTTAAATTGATCGAATAAAATCATATCTGATATGCTATTAAAAAGTGTAGGATATTAGATCAAATAAAATCATTCGTTGATTCTCAAAACTCCTAAAATCAAGGAATCTGATTGCTAGTTAGTTTTATTTTCTATATTATAAATTTGTATCTTTATGGATGAATAAGTGTATACAATTTTGGTACCAAAACTTACATGATGGATAAAGGCCTCTCTAATAAAATTTGATCTCTTGTGGCTAATCTTCTAAATTTCCAGTTTCAGGAATTTCTTATTACTTACTTAGAATGTCCATTTTTTATTGGAAGAAAAAGGGTACATTAGTTCACAGATATAGCTACCAAGATATTCCAGTTCATGCATCAACCAAATCAAGCTCACTGGAAAGCAGCTAAGAATCTTCTTTGCTATATTCGTGAAACTTCCCAGTTTGCCAAAAAGTGCTCAATATCGGGTATAAAATATTGGATTATCTCGAATAAAGAGAAGAGTCAATGTTGCACAAGAAAGTCACCGAAAAACTAGACGGAATAGGCTGACGCAACAACGCGTGGTACGGATTAAGCTTGCTGACTGTTTGTATGAGCTCTCACTGTTACAGGAAAGGCAATAGAGTTGCCGACTCTCTTGCAAATCATGGACTTAAACTCAGACAGACTTCATGGCTCAACTCTGTTAGTCAGCTACACAGAAGTTCAGGAGGAAAGTATTGCATGGATAAACTCCAATACCCGTCCTTCAGGATGAAGACCAGTAGGAAAAAAATTACTTTAGATAGGAATTTGAATAGAATATTACATTTTTTTTGTTCCTGAACTTAACTAATTAGAGACCAAATAAGCTATAAGACCAATAAGACAATCATTACTTTAGATAGGCTATAATCTGCTTTTGTATATCTTCCGCGAGATGCCTATCCTACGATCCATGAATAGATTGTTAAAATCTTAAGTTGTATATGGGGATAAGGTTTGATCTCCAGGATTTTTACAGGTTATTTAATTAAAGATCCAACCAGGCTCAATGACACTGGGTGGTTTGCTTAAAAGAGGAATTCCTCACAATTATTTTGTTAATCTTTCCTGCCCGTAGAACAGTGCCGTAGCAGTGAATTCATCTGATGAAAGTTTGAAGAGATTTAGAAAAATGCATTGTATTTCTATGGTTGGTGGCCTATGATTGCCAGTTCACTTCTGCTGCAGCTTTGTTTGTCTTGCTTTGCCGCAATTTTCACTAGCATCAAATCTTAGTAACCCCCTTTTTTTTCTGAGAAGGATACATCATATCTTAGTAATCTTTTATTTTATTTGGAAGATGTCACATTTGTCCAAGATCCTGCAATGGTAAGACATTCTTAACAAGGCAAAATTAATGGTCTAAAAAGAGTCGTCATCACAACCAAATATGCATTAGATTTGTTTACAAAATAAAGTAAACCATGGGAAAGCCTTCCCCCATCATCTCCTCTACTATTGCAGCTCAGCAAGTTTGGGACCTTCACAGCTAATGTAATAATACTGAACTGCTCTACACAACTATAAAAAGATTAGCCATGTCCATATATATGTATACTGCAGCTGACAAATTCTATAAGATAGACATTACAAGCAAGCAAGACCATCAACTACTACAAAGCAACAGTAGCAGTGTCTTCTACTGATCTTAAGCTAGAGTTCCAGGTTCAAGCCAGTTTAGGACTTTCATGATTATAGTTTATTGGATGAAGTACTTGATTTTTGAGATGTATGCAACTAATAGCAAGATTAGCAAAAAAGCTACATGCTCAGTGAATAAACCTCCCACAAGTACTCATGAAAAAATAGTAAAAGAGAATTACAGGAAAAACCAGCATGCCAGGGAGAATAGGAAGGAGTACCATTAAGAAACATGGCATCATACCAGATATCAGATGAGGTAGAGAATGAATATGAAAGCTTCCTCTCCATATCCTGCATTTCTCTGAAACACTCTCTATACCTTCCTCCAATTCCAAAACTGAACTCCTGTGAGCACAGATGGAAGCATCTCTTAGCCCACCTTCACCTTCTATACCTTCTAGAAGACTATCCAATTTCCTGGCCATCTCTTCAACCTTGAGGGAAATCGAGAATATGACATGATTAAACATGTTCCAATAACTTGTAGAAAAGCAGCAGATAAACTACTACAAAAATATAAGCCATTTCAAGTATACTCATCAAAAACAACATACCCAGTGTATTCCAAAAATGCATCTCACCATGTACAATGAGAAACCACACAGGATATAATATAAAGGTTTAAGCCATCGACGGCCACTTAAAGTTGTCCGCATAATTCACTTGAACACCTTAGCTAAGGCTTGTACCTATTGAACACCTCTACCACTTCGAATTGATACCTCTTTGACATTTTTTTGACAATCAAACAAAAATTTAAAGTGTAAAATACACTCACGATGACATGGCACAACGTCGAATTAAATTGTGACATATGTTATTTGGGTTCAAAAAATTATAAAAAAATATATTATAAGAAAATATTTTAAAGTAAAAAAAAAATAGAAAACCAAAAATGAACCCTACACAACCCACCCACCCACCCAAAACATTTCTGGTAGGAACCAGTCCGCCGACTGGCCACCACAAAGCGTCCACCACATGGTGATCACGAGAAGTATCTTCACTTTATATTTCTGTCATCAACACCATAGCTCCTACCTACCCTCTCCCTTCTATCCCGATTTGGTGATTTCCATCAACACCATAGCTGTCATTTCTCCAATTTCATTGTCTTCCTCAAACATCAATTAAGATTTGTTAATATTTTTTATATTGTGACTTTTTTAGGGCTTGAATTTTTTGACAATATCAAAGAAAATAATTTTAGATTCGAAGTAGTCTTGCCGGAAAAAATGGAGGTTCACCAGATATTTTACCAATCTGATTTTTAGTCTTTTAGATTAAATTCCCTCCTACAGATTCAACTCTTTGAATTTTTTTACATTTTAAAATGTCAGAATTTTTCAGATTTGTATCAGTCAACTCTTCTGAATTTCTTGTAATTTGACTATCATTTATTTAATGAGTACTTTGCCGACTAAGATAACAAAGACAATATTGGTGATGGTGGAATGATAGTAGAAAGGAAAAATGAAGGAGAATATAGAAAAGGGGCGTGGCAAGGGAAGGTGGCAAAAGGATTTAGCTGGTGACTGGTGAGGAAATGCAGTAAGGTGGTTTGGAATTGGGGAAGAAGACATGTTTTAGGGATTTTATTTAATGTTGAAATGTTTGCTCGACTTTTTAAATGTTGACATGTTATTTTGTGATTGGTCTGTAAGTAATTTTTTTTGTTTCACGCGCTTCTAGAGGTGTATTACACCTATGATGCCATGTTATCAAAAAGTATTTAATAGGTACATGTTTTGAATAAGAGAGGTGTTCAATTGGTACAACTCTTAATTGAGGTGTGCAAGTAAAATATGTGGACAACTTTAGGTGGTCATGAATGACTTAAGCCTAATATAAAACTCTCACTATTAAAAAAACACAATTGGGAAGACATAAATTATCATAGGAGGAGCATATACTAGCATACACGAAGATCTAGGTTCAATTGAGGATATATTAGTCATTCCAAATTATGCACAACCAATCAGTTTAACTATATTGGCAGAAATTGAGGAACTAGCTTTACTGCTAAATATTGAGAAATTAATAATTCTTATCACACCAAAAGGATTGACTGAAAGAAATAGGTCAAGATGGAGACTTCCCAGAATAGATAAAAGAATGCATTTAACTTTCCAAAGAAAAATGATGATAAATGAAAAAGAGAGCATGTTGATACAGGATACAGAGGCACACATACAACCACACTCAACCTTTACATTTCATCCAAGATAAAACTTACATCATGGAATTGATTAGATGGAATTGCCTCATAAGTCTCCCTGGTGAAGTGAGGCTCCGACGGAAAACCTTTCTGCGATTGCAACCTTGCGCGGGGAAAAGCAGGTAATGATTCAATACTCCCTGCTCCCGCCATGGCTCTTTGCTTGAAAGAACCGATTGATACTGAAGTTGCAGCTGTCTCATTTGCACTAGAAGAATTTCTATCAGAAGAATCAAAAGTTCTTCTTAGATCACCACTAAATGGTGTGGATGAGAGTGTTTCATCACTTTTTGAAGAAATTTGAAGTTTGCTTGAGTTTGATGAAGCAGTAGAAAATCCTGTTAATGCCATCTTTACAGGTAACTCCATGACACTGCCAGTTCCAGCAATTGGCCCAATTGAAGGAATGGAAAAATTACCTAAGGAATTTCCTGAGAAAGAAATTGTACGAGGTTTAACTTCAGCTACTTTTTGAGTTTGTTGTGTCCTAAAATTATTCACACGTCCAGCATCCACAGGCACAGATGTTTTGGATGTGGACTTCTCCAAATTTGCACCTTGGTTCTGCAGTTTAGACTCTACCAAGATTAATTGTCATCGAAGATATCTTTGCTTCTTGCTGCTTATAGCTTCCTGCTGATGAGAGAGGTTCCCTTACCTGATTTGTGGTTTTAACCACTTCTTCTGAGCTAAATTTTTCTGTTGCAGATTATTGAGCATTTGCTGAAATGTTTTTGTGACCTCTGTCTATTTCATGGGGTTGCAGCCCTGAATCCACTTGGTTGATTTGCTTCCTAGCACTAAAACATTCAACTAGCACATCTTGTGATGATGCCATGCCACTATAGAAGTGTCATTTTTTTTTCTTCAAAATCAGTAGACTGGGGTGACACTGAAGCAACAGTAGCACTACAAAGACATTTATATTAATTCATAGATCCTTCAGAAAAGATGATCAACGTCAGGCATAGAAACCAGTTCAAACCATTGAAAAATAACCTCATATAGGTTGAAACAGCTGGGGAGTTAACTAGCAAAATGGAAAATGGAAAGTCTTCCATCATTAGTAAGACAATGGAGAAGGCAACATGGTGAAACTTCTTTTTCTTCTTCACCAAGCTATTGTTTAATTTCCCCATTTTGGGAAACTTCGTCAATGGCAAGTTCCAATATCAAGATATCATCACCACAGTCTGAAACCAAGATAAAATACTGTATTGTTTTAGAAAGCTCGTATAAAGAAAGAAGTAAAACCTCTGTCCAACCAAGTGTTGACACTTAATTTTTTTATGATGAATGATCACATTCAAATTTATTTCTTAACCAAATATACAGAGTAATTAGGTGCAAACATGACAACCTGTGTTGCTCAAACTCCCCAAAAATGACGTCGCACCAGTGTCGGATCCTCCAAAAATGTACTACTTTTAGAGGAACTAACATGCACCTGGCGACATTTTTGATGAGTCCGAACAGCATAGATGACAACTGCAGAGTGCCCATTTGTCTCGATCATCTTCATAGTCCACAAGTTATCCTTCCCTTGTTTAGATTAGACACATTCATTTCACTTCAATCTTCAATAGGGGAAGCCTCAACTAAAATTAACTAAAAGGTCATTAAACTGTTAATCATCAACTTTCACTAAAGACTACAATAAAAATCACTCACCCACAAAGGCCAATAAACTCTTTTCAACAATATAACATGATTGATTTTGATAAAGAAAGAAATCAATCATCTTATATTGTTGAAAAGATTTTATTGGCCTCAATGGGTGAACGTCTTTTCTTGGTCTTCTAATTTTTCCATAAATCCAAAATTATTTAGGGCTGTTGAAATAAAAATAGTAACAATACACGAAAGTAAACTTGCAATGCACAAGGAAAGCAAATTATAAATCATTGAGTTAAAAGGTTTGACATATGTATCCATAAGAAAGGTTTACATCATTCAGATGAGGAGATTATAGAAACTTTGATTCATTATTTCAAAGCCAATTTGACATCACTCAGTGTTAGGGTTTTGCCCTGATTTTCTTATCATAATTTAAGATTTATTTTCCTTAAAGAAAAGACAAAATATTACCATAAATGTTTTTACTTTTCCTGAAAGGAAAATATAATATTCTTTCATATTTGGTTTATTCTTTCCTCTTAGAAAAAGGTTTTGGAGAAGCTAGTTCTTTTCTAGTAGGAAAGGTTTTAGAACTCTATAAATATAGGCTTGTTTCTTCTAACACAAAATCATAACATCCACAATGTAGTCGTTTAAGAGTCTTGTTTATGGGGAGATTTATTCTCTCTAAAGTTTCAATGTTTTTCTTTATATTAGTTTTGATATAATAATATTTTGATTTTTAATATAAGTTTTTGTTATCTGATTTATCAACTATATGATTTGCAAATTGTAAACTTCCACATGATGCCCTAATTACCCTTCATAACCCAACAAGTGGTATCAGAGCACATGGTTCAAAGATCCGGTGGTCCTATGGTTCAACGAGGTTGAAGAAAGGTTCAAGTGGTTTCAAATCAATTTGCAACAAATTTGATGATAATGAAGATTTTTTGTCACACTACATGTGGAGAAGAAGTTTCAACCATATTTTCAACATTCTTGTTGCTGCAATTTTTAAGAATAAAAATAAAATATTTTTAATCCATATATTTTAAATTTTATTTTTAACCATGGCAAGCAACAGTGATGAAGATTTTGTGAAGAACAAGATTATCATGCAATGAAGAAGACAGATCAAACTTTGTCAAGAAAATCCAGCCAAAAGGGGAGATTTGTTAGGGATTTACCCTGATTTTCTTACCATAATTTAAGATTTATTTTCCTTAAAGAAAAGACAAAACATTACCATAAATGTTTTTACTTTTCCTGAAAGGAAAATATAATATTCTTTCATATTTGATTTATTTTTTCCTCTTAGAAAAAGGTTTTGGAGTAGCTAGTTCTTTTCTAGTAGGAAAGGTTTTAGGACTCTATAAATATAGGTTTGTTTCTTCTAACACAAAACAATAACATCCACAATGTAGTCGTTTAAGAGTCTTGTTTATTGAGAGATTTATTCTCTCTAAAGTTTCAATGTTTTTCTTTATATTAGTTTTGATATAATAATATTTTGATTTTTAGTATAAGTTTTTGTTATCTGATTTATCAACTATATGATT
>JAKRZT010031354.1:0-25350 GCA_029582215.1 Solanum sparsipilum
TAAAACAAAACTAAAAGAACAACATAATCGAGTCCTCTGGAACACAAAGAGGCTCACCACTGACTCGGAAGTACTCAACTGGATCAACGGCGAACCGGGTGCTGGCCCTGGGTACCTGTGTCTGCATCATAGTAAGATGCAGGCCAACTGGCATCAGCACATTGAATGTACAAGTATGCGAGCTGGAAAGCTAAACCACAACTTAAGCTTGAAAAGAGTACAAAGGAACTCTTACCTTGACTCTGTTCAACTCATGAATAACTGAACTCAATATATAAAGCAATACAACACATGCAATATATAAAGCTTGTAAAATAGTGTAAACAACTTAGCTTGTTAAGGATGAAACAATAACAACTCAACTTTACTTATATAAAAGTAATATAACTTTAGTGGGAGACTCTTTCAACCGATAATCACCACTATGAGCCCTAGTGGTGATACAACGTTTTACCTCACGTTGCCCAAGGACCATCTTATACCTTGTCGTGATATAGGAAGCTAACTTTACTAAGTGGATCCACTAGCTTAACTTTACGGATTCATCTAAAAAGTATAACCCGTTAACTCCCATGTTGGCGCATGGTTCTTATGGAGAGTTGAGTTTATATGAACTCGTGTCCCCAATTCAGTGCTCAAGACTACTCCCAAAAATACTTAGCTCATAAGTGTTTTAAACACATCTTTCTTTATTTGAGATAATTACTCAAAACTTTGCCCGAAGGCTCACTTGGAAACAATGTTCCTTTTTCTTGAAAACTAGCCTAAAAGCTCTTTT
Source organism: Solanum sparsipilum (assembly GCA_029582215.1). Taxonomy (NCBI): domain Eukaryota; kingdom Viridiplantae; phylum Streptophyta; class Magnoliopsida; order Solanales; family Solanaceae; genus Solanum; species Solanum sparsipilum. The sequence goes on from JAKRZT010031354.1 coordinate 779, forward strand.
GGAATCATCGTTCCTTTCTTACTCAAATGTAAAAACATTTGGAAACTTCTTTGGGAATACATAGTTCCCTAATAACTTTTGAGAAATGAACTCAACTTTAAACTCTTGACCTAACTTGAAACTTGACTTAACTTGAAACTTGATCCTTAAAATGAAGTTAAAACATTCAACCAAGACTCTTGGAAAGCTTTAAAGACTTGCTTTGAATCCCTTCTTGAACTTCTAGACTCAACTCTTAACTTCCCTTGACTTGGAAACTTACTCTCCTTGAATTGGAATCATGGATTCAAGGTGTTTGATCACGTGTTATGGACGAGTTCTTGACGTTTAAACGTACCTTGGAGTGTTGGAAACAACTAGGGAACATAGGTACAACACCTAGGAACATGTATGAGAAAGTAGGGAAGGAATGGGAAGACTTGGCGCTCTGAGAGGCGCGGAGCGCCAGACCTCAAACTTCAGAGAGGTCTGGTTGGGGCTCTGGTAGGGGCGACGCCCCAAGGGCTGGACCTCAGAGTCCCTCTTGGGGCGCGCTGGCTGGCGCGACGCCCTAGCCCTTTTCCCCGAAAACTTGATTTTTCTCCTCCTTTTCTCCAACTCTAAACCTTCCAAACTTCAAAGCTTCAACCCCCAAGAACTTAAGATCATCAAAACCCTTAACATACACTAGATTCAACTCAAAAACACCACCGGAAACATACACCAAACCAACAAGAACTACAACACAACACAACTACAACTTCAACAATTCCAACCAACAACTTCGATCAAACATAATCAATCTTTTCTCAAAATTAAACGAGCTTGGCGTGTGGGGGAAAGAACCAACCCAAAACTATGAACTCACATACCTTAATAGGGATCACCCCCGAAGAAAAACACGACGATATTTAACGAAACCTAGCTTGATCTTCTCTTTTTTTTCCTCTTCTTCTCCTTTTCACTCTTAAACCCTTACTTTCACTCTTTAAAATGAGAAAAACTGATCAAAATTAGTCCAACACACTCATATATATCCAAAAGAAAAGGCTAGGGAAAAGACCAAAATGCCCTTACAAATTTTTGGACGGATTCCCTGTCAACTGCCCAACTTTCAAAGGGCATAACTCGCTCATACGAACTCAAAAACGAGCAAACTCGATGGCGTTGGAAAGACCAATCCACTAACTTTGCAACCATAACTGGAACCACACCTAGATCATCCTGAGCCAGGAGTTATAACTGTTCAAAGTTGGCCAAAAATTTATTATTTTCCATAGCTAAATTTTTCAGATTTTTAAATTCTTTCCAAAAATGAAAATTTCCAATTCTAAGCCTCTTCATAGTTATTTCAAATTGTTGGATGTTACATTTAGTTTTTTTCATTTTTTTTTACTTTAAAATATTTTCCTTTTTCTTTACTTTATAATATAATGTTTAAATAATTTTTTGGATTAAAAATAACACATGTCAATATTTAATTAGTCAAATTGACATGTCATCGCGAGTGTATTTCACACATTTTCTACTTTTAGCTTATTCTCAAAAAAATGTCCCCCAAAAATGAGGTTTGCATGCCGTATATATAGAAAAACAAGTCCCAACTAAAAAGGAAATGAAATAAGGAAATAAAGTTTCAGACGGGATTTCGATCTATGACATTAACCTATGGACCGTGGATTGACCTACGGTCAATAGTTCCCTTCCGTGACTCAGGACTTAGGCATTTTTTCAACTTAAAAAAATCTCCACCTCTCAGCTTGAATCGACGGACCAGCAATACGGACCATGGATCCTCCTCTGTAGCTCCATACTTAGAATCTTAAAAATCAGGTACTGGAACCCCTTCTCTGAATCATTTGATGGGCTTGCAGTACAGCCCATAGGTCAATCTATAGTTTGTCGTTTCCAACCGTGGTTCCACATTTAGTCAAGAATTCCCTGATCTTCTTCAGGCCTTGCCCGTCCATCTATGATCACCATCTACGAAATATGATTGGACCTACGGTCCGTCAATCACATCCATAGATGCCCTTTTCTGCACATTGTTCAGTTATGTCTCTCAACTTTCGCATCTGAACTTATATCCTGCACACATGATAAAAACATATAAAAAACAATACAAACTGGCCCTAGGCATACACAACTCTTAAGTAAAATGTATTAAAAATATTGTACACTCACGGTATATCATTACTCGTAGTGGAAAGGTAGTTGTAGACGATATGACGGGCAATGATGAAGCTCAGGTGCATGAAGAAGACAAAGGTATGGAAGAAGAAGAAACACCCATCCATCAAAGCATTTCCAAAAGGTCACAAAAAATGTGAAAAAACACAATCCAATCCTAAAAGTTGCGCAACCTCTACCCAAAATATCTCATCCATTTTCCCAATGCCTCAAAAAAAAGAACGAGGATGAGAAGTTCCTATCGGTGTTCAAAACATTATCGATTAATTTCCCGCTATTGGAGGCATTGTTATAGATGTCGGGTTATGCCAAGTTTATGAAGGAGTTAGTCACAAAAAAACAACTTGGGTTTTGAAACAATCGAAGTCTCTCATAGTTGCTGTGCAATTTTGACGAAGGAGCTAATAAAAAAGAAAGAAGATCCCGGAGTGTTCACCATCTCGTGTACCATCGACATGCTCCAATTTGCCAAAGCCCTATGTGATATGGGAGCAAGCATCAACCTAATGCCATATGCAATTTATAAACAACTTGGGTTGGGCGGACCAAAATCCACAACAATGACTTTTGATGGCAGATCGATCAATTAAACATCATGTGGGGATACTATATGATATCTTTGTAAAGGTTGATCGATTCATTTTCCTGGCTGATTTTGTCATTCTCGATTGTGAAGTAGATACTGAAATTCCCATCATTTTGGGAAGGCCATTCTTGGCAATCGGGAGAGCATTGGTGGATGTTGAGAGCGGAGAATTGAAGTTCTGGGTGAATGAAAATGAAGTAACCTTTAATGTTTTAAGTCAATGAAACATCCAAGTGATATTCATGTGGTCTATACTATTTATGTTATTGATGAGGTGATAGCTAGTGTGAGCCATTTGATGTGTATGAGTGAACCACTTGAAGTCGTCCTTTCTAACTATGATGAGTTCGAAGTTCAAGGCTATGAAAAGCTAGTAGCTGCTCTTTCAGGCATGAGGGAATATTCAAAGACTCCATTGAAGCTGGACATCGATCTAAAATCGAGAAAGTCCTCCCGCAAAGCCATCAACAGAAGAACCATCGAATCTGGAGTTAAAACTACTTCCCTCCCCTTTCTGATATGCTTTATTGGGGGAAAATAACACTTTCAATGTTATCATTGCGATTGATTTGCTTGAATAGAAAGTAAAATTGCTCATTGAGGTGTTAAGAAGGCATATCAAAACTATAGGTTGGACTATCGCTGACATAGTGGGCATCCCTCATGTCATTTGCACTCACAAAATTCAGTTTGATAATGATTGTAAACTGAGTGTTGAACATCAACGAAGATTGAACCCACCAATGAAAGAGGTGGTAAAAAAGAGATAATAAAGTAGTTGGATGCAGGTGTGATCTACCCTATTGCGGATAGCAAATAGGTAAGTCCAGTACAATGTGTACCGAAAAAGAAAGGCATCACAGTAGTGCCAAATGAAAAGGGGGAGCTTGTGTCTATGAGACCGGTGACCGGATGGCGAGTATGCATGGACTACTGGAAGTTAAACTTGTGGACCGAAAAAGATCACTTTCCCATTCCTTTCATGGATTAAATTCTTGATCGACTTTCAGAGAGAGGATGTTATTGCTTTTTGGATGGGTACTCCGGTTATAATCAAATCTCCATTGCTCTAGAAGACCAAGAAAAAACTACCTTCACCTGCCCATATGGATATTTTGCCATCAAATGGATGTCGTTCGGGTTATATAATGTTCCGGCAATGTTTCAATGTTGCATGTTATCTATTTATGTTGATATGGTGGAGGATTCAATGGAAGTCTTCATGGATGACTTATATGTTGTGAGTGACACTTTAGAAGCATGTTTAGAATACTTGGAACAAGTTCTCCAAAGATGTGTGGAGACAAAATTTGTCCTAAATCTAGAAAAATGTCATGTCATGGTTAGAGCAGGTATAGTTCTTGGTCACAAAGTGTCGCAAAAAAGGATAGAGGTTGATAAAGCAGAGATTAAAATGATTGAGAAGTTACCACCGCCAATTTCAGTGAAGGGTATTCGTAGTTTCTTGGGGCATGTCGGTTTTTACTGAAGGATGTGAAAATCAAGTGGCTGATCACTTATCAAGATGGGAAGGCAAGGAAAATAACAAGTTGGAGGTAGATATAAATGATGTCTTTCCTGACAAACATGTATTCACGGTAACTCTCCAACAATCTCCTTGGTATACTGATTTTGATAATTACGTGGTGTGTGGATTAATGCCGAAAGAACTGAACTTATATCAACAAAAGAGGTTCTTGTTCGATGTCAAGAAGTACTTTTGGGATGAACCATGTTTATTCAGAGAGTGTGCAGACCATATCATTAGGAGAAGCGTTTCGGAGAAAGAAGCCAACAAAATTCTCCATGCTTGTCACGTTTCACCGGTTGGGGGCCACCATAGTGGGGTACGTACATCTGCTAAGTTCTTCAAAGTAGTTACTACTAGCCATCCCTTTACAAAGATGCTCATGAGTTTGTTAAGAAGTGCACTTAATGTCAGAAACAAGGTGGAGTGTCTAAAAGACATGAGTTGCCTCTAACTCTCATTTTAGAGGTTGAACTATTTGATGTTTGGGGGATAGATTTCATGGGTCCATTTGTGAGTTTGTTAGGTAATAAGTACATTTTGGTGGCAATAGATTATGTTTCTAAGTGGGTGGAGGTTGTAGCACTACCGAACAGTGAAGGGAGGAGTGTTGTTCAATTCCTCAACCGCTACATCTTTGCCAAATTTGGTACTCCTCGGGCTATTATTAGTGATGGGGGATCCCATTTTAGCAACAATTTTTTTGCATCCACATTGAGAAAATATGGAGTGAAACACAAGGTAGCAACTCTGTATCACCCTTAAACGGGTGGCCAAGTTGAAGTGTCGAATCGAGAGATCAAGAGTATCTAGGACAAGATAGTAAATGCAAATAGGACTGATTGATCTCGAAAGCTTGATGATGCCATGTGGGTGTGTCGCACCACATATAAAACACCAATTGGTAAGTTCCCGTATCAGCTCGTCTTCAGAAAATCGTGTCGTTTACCGGTTGAATTGAAACACAAAGAACTATGGGCATTGAAAGCTCTAAATCTGGACTAGGGAAAGACTTCAAAAGAGAGAGTGGATCAACTAAATGAATTGGACGAATTCAGGCTCTGAGCTTATGAAAGTTCAACTATTTACAAGGGAAAAAATGAAGAAGTGGCATGACTCTAGAATCCTTAAGAGGGAGTTCTGAGTGGGAGATTGGGTGTTACTATATAATTCTCGACTCAGGCTCTTTCCGAGAAAGCTTAAATCCAAATGGTCTGGTCCATTTAGAGTCACACGGGTGTTCACAAATGGTGCCATTGAAGTTGAAGGTAAAGAGGGACATGCATTCAAAGTGAATGGGCAACGCTTGAAATTGTACTTTGGCGAATGCCAGGAGATTTCTCTAATTGAGATGGTGTATTTGGAAGTTTCTTGAGAGCATTTTCACGTCATGCCACGACGTTAAATAAGGCGCTACTTAAGAGGCAACCCAAGTGTTAGTATTTCAAATAATGTGTGTTGATTGTGCAGGTGCAACCAATTGTGCGAGATGAGGACACCATTAGCGGATCGCCAAATCTGTTCGGCGTGCCCGACATAGTCCGCCTTTCAGACTTTGAAAATGGAACTGAGATACTAGAACATTAGGTGGGGAATCTTCATCACTCGATGACTCGCTGAAGTGATTGGGCAACCCGACCTTCCCCGCCCTTCTGCCTCAGCTCTGATAGTCTAACCCAATGGATCATTCGGCGAGGTTACATTGTCCATTATGCGAAGAGTCGACCTGTTCAGCGAAATCCTTCATTTCCTCCTTTTTGTCCCCTTTCTAATAGTGTTGCATACTGGAAATAATGGCGATAGCGAATCGCTGAGCTATTCGGCGACTATTACAATTTTTCACCAAATGGAAGCCTAGTGAAGTTTCCTTGTCACCTTGCTCTGCGTGTTTACATACTATTAGTTTACCTTTGTTTTTCATTTTTGGTCTTATATGTTCTCTACTCACATTGAGGACAATGTTGAATGCTTTTGGTGGAGGTGTGTGTTTAGTCATTCATTGAGTCCCTTACTCGCTCGAAAAAAAAGTTATTTATTTGAGTATCGATTATGATCAATACCGATGACTTGAATAGTGATCTTAATCGAACAAAAATGAATGTGCGGCTACGATGAGGCCAAATAAAGTTTCATAGACAATATGTGAACTTTTTGCATCTCGTTATAACTAGACAATTATCAAATGAGTCTCTAACATTGCACACTAGCAAAAGTGTGGAATCTTATTTGATATTGGTGACAATGCCTTGTGTGATGAGCTTACCTAGAACCTTCTGTAATGACACCTAGAATTTTCCCCGTTAGTCCGGTTAACTAAGTGATGCAAACTCTTGAAATGATCTTAGGCAACAATTTTGAAGAGTGAAACAATTTGACAATATACCTCTTTTGTGACCAACCTTGTGAGTGTGTGAACTTTTATTGAACCCTTTTTGAGCCTTATCCCTTTCTTGGAAGAAACTTGATGAAATTGTAGCCCATCTTAATCCATTACCCATAATCCTCATGAAGTGTAGTTTGTTTGAATAGCCAACCTAGGCCAAAAGCCTGAAGTGGGGGTGTGGTGAAAATATAAGGTAAATTAAGAAGTGTGAAGAAGTCCCCCTTGATCCATGGTTTTGAAAAAGATGGAATTCCTCCATAAAAAAAAATATGAAAAAGTTGTGAAAGTTGCAAAAGAAATAGGGTGTCTGGTATTCCATTGGAAGTGAATAATGGGGTAAATTTTGAGCATAAGTGACAATGTTAAAAAAAGGGGAAAGAAAGTGATGTTCATACCACATTTCATGAGGATAGCAGCCACTAAGCCTAAATGACCATACCTTTACACTCAGCCCCGTTACAAGCCTTGAAAAGACCTTTTTTATCTTGAGTGAGCTAAAGTGAATGTTGATTGGAAAATAAGGGCAAACTTATGGGTGAAGTCATGCATGTGTTCATATTTGTGAGTGTGAGAGTTGTAAATGATTTCGGAGCTATAGTTTCTTAAAAAATTGTGTGAATGTGGAATCATTCTTGTTGTGAGGGCATGTGAGTACCTTTGTTGAGCCTGAACTTGCACTTGAAGCAAGTATTGTGAACTTGAGAATTTTTTATAATGGTGAGTCACAACTTGAATCTTTGAGTGCACAATTGATCCTTGCATGAGTAAGTTGAATCTTGTTGTGTGCATTCATGATTGAGCCTTTTGTAGCACTGTTTGAGACACTCTCTTTGAACTATTGAACTTGAGTTTTACTTGAGGACAAACAAAAGTTTAAGTTGGGGGTGTTGATGAGTCCAAGATTTGGACTCATTTAGGGCATTGTTTGTATAGAATTAGTGTCCTCAAATGTTTAATTTGTGCCAATAACCGATGTAAAACCCTTGATTTATAGATATATGAATTTAGGAACAAAGCTAGGAAGAAATGGGAAACAAGGACAACACAAGCTGAAAAAGAGAAGAGGAAAAACAAACTTGATGATCGCCGATACCACTCGACGAATCACCAAGTTGCTCCTCTATTGCCTAAATTTACAGAACTCTGAGCCTGGATTAGGAGGAACTTTAGCGAGCATCAGTCCCATTCGGTGTGATGCCGATCACATCGGCGAAGGACAACCATGTCGCCGAGATTACTGATGGAGATCCAGATAAATGCTGATGAACGAGTTAAAAGACAAAAGGGTGTATTGCATAATGAAATGACGATCCCGATCTGGCTCGCCTAAAATTACAGTGGTTGGACGAAGAAGATATGAAGAATGAAGGCGAGACAAATGGATGATCGGTGAGTCGCCGCACAGTCGGCAAAGTCTGACTTTCCTCGCCGATTAGCCCTAAAATGCCACACCTCAGAATTGTATAAATTAATTTTTACAAGAGAGAGAAAGCATTCAGAAATTGTGAGGAACAAAAGATAGAGAGCAAAGTCACTGCTATTGTTGATTTCAAGTAATTTTAACAAGGTTTTTCATTTGGGTTTTGTAATAGAGAAGATATGATTCAATTTTGACTTTTGAATTTCATTTACCCAGCTATGGAAAACTTGGCAGGTATTGAATTTCATCTTTTTACTATGATTGACTAAAAGTCTAACCTTGGGAGTTTGACAATGTGACAAATTGTTCCGTTTGACTAAATGGGTGTTATCAATTAGTGAATTTTGGTGTTAATCTTCCTAAGCTTAGAGCAGCTTTTTGGGGGTTTCTAGGGTGGTTTATGTCTAAATTTGGTATTTTAGGAAGAAGGAGAAAATAAGATTTCGCGTTAATTACATTCTGTCTCGCCTATCCCGCTTTGGTGCTAGCATACCCCGTCGTGGCGTCGCCGCCCTAGCAGTATCTGGCCGGCCCTGGCAGGACAGTGGCCTAGAAATTTCCCAAATTTTCGCTCTTCCTAAATAACGACGGTTCGGATCGTTACAATTTCTTAATGCACGTGAAGTAAAAATGATGATGACATATAAATAGAAACGGAGGGAGACATGCTAAGACTTGTACTTAATATTTTATTCTTAGACCAACTTTCCTTTCTTTGAATCATATAAATGATTTAAAACTTTTATTTATGTGTTATTGTCATAAAACATAGGGGAAAACACTCAAATATATCATCAAACTTTGAGAAAAAAGTTTATTTATGTCATATTTTGAAAGTTCGACATTACATTTAAAATAAAAATGATTAAATCATATCTCTTAATTGAAATATATATGTGATATGGTTTTGGTATCGAATATATATATATATATATATATATACACACAAATGACTCACATATGCCCTTATCATTACAAAAGGAGCTCACATATACCTTCATCTAACGAAAGTGTAAAAATTAATTTTTAATTAATTTTTTTGACTTTAAAATTTTGAAAAAAATTACTATAATGTATATATCTAGTAGAGCTCAAGGTATATTCACAAATGACTCACATATGCCCTTATCATTACAAAAGGAACTCACATATACCTTCATCTAATGAAAGTGTAAAAATTAATTTTTTTGACTTTAAAATTTAGAAAAAAATTACTATATGTATATATGATCCTTCTAGCAGAGTTCAAGGTATATTCTCTTTTCATACATAAATTATTTTTTAATTTCTCTTATTATCATTATTTGAGTTTCTCACTCACTATTTTTCCTTTCATTTTTTCGTGTAAAGAGAAAAAATTTAAACTAATAAAAAGAAGAGTAGGGAGAAAAATGTCAAAAAAAATAATAAAAATACTTTGTTTATTCAGAATATAGAAACTTAACGCTACTTTATTCCAATTCCAACTATAATATGGAATATAAATACTTTTTTTTTCTCCTTCTCCAATTCAAAATAGAAAAAAAAAAATACCTATGATTTAATTTCTATAAAAAGATACCTCAAACAAATTACTTCTTATTATACTCTGTTTTTTCTCCTTTTTTCATCAAAATCAACAAACAATGGCGCTTGAACAATCTCTATCTCCATCTCCATCTCCGCCTTCGCTGTCACTAGAAAATCACGATTCGATTTCGCGAAAGAGAAAATCACTGAGTAGTTTGGAACACATAATAGAAAAGAAGAAAAAGTACGACGACGAAGAAGAAGAAGGAAGACAAAGAATATTCTGTGAAGACGATGAATTGCCTTCTATTGAGTTGAGCTTATCAATGGCTGGATCTTAATAAACCGAGATTTCAAATTTGAATTCAAATTCGAGTTCCAATACTGTTTTCAAAAAATTCAATAACGGTACTCCAAAGGAATGGTTAAGTTTATAGACTTAGAGTGACGAAGTCAGAATTCTACTATGAGATTTAGAATAGTATTAGAGTGAGTGACATCCAAATATTCATTTTTTGTAATTTTATTTTTACAATATAGTTTTTTTTTTAATTGAAATATTAGACCGTTACAATTTGAATTATTTTTATTAATATATATACTCTTTTTATTAAAGTTGCTAGAGCTATTAGCCCATTACACTCGCTTTTATTTATTGTTAAAAGACCTTTAGCATCATGATTAGGCGGGAATGCAAATTCTAAGTTGTTTGATTGCTTGTTTATTTACTCGCGTTCAATAAATATATCTTTTTTTTCATGCCCCAAAGTATTAATGTAAAAACAGAGATTGTTCTTGGATAAAACTTCGGGATGTCAAGGAAATATGCATATAAATAAAATAGTACAATTTTCATTTAAATAATTATTCATAGCAATCATGTTAGAATACAAGACTCGAGGGATGTTTAACACCTACTCTAAACTAACATAATTTCCTTTTGTCTTTCAATATGTTAAGAAAAAAAATAGATTATGCTTGCCTGTATAGCCTCGAAATTACATTACATCAAATAGAATTTAAACAAAATATTAACCGTAGAAGAAACTTTTTCTTTCAATGACATATTATTTTATCATACATAGTATAAATTTAGAAGAAGAAAGAAAATAATTAATCTACATTATACATAGAAGAAGCAAAAAAACAAAAGTTCCGCGTTCGAGTCCTAAGAATGGTAATTGTCTTTGATAGAGAACACTTTTATCCTCAACTTGGGATTTTTCGGCTCAAATCCGGATAAAATCCACAAAATAGCTACTTTTCAGTCTTTGTAATCGAAAAATAGTCATTGTTATTGTTGCGATTGATTAGACTAATTAACAAAAAAAGTAGTTAGAGTCGGTTAGTGCAGTTGTTAGTATTAAACATAATTAGTTAGCTAAGTTGTTTTTAGTAGTTAGCTGGTTGATGTTGCATTGTTGTATAAATTATCTTGAACATGTATTTTGTACTCTCAAGTTTTCAATACACAAAAGATTTTCTCTCTTTCTCTCAATTTCTCTCTTCTTCTTATTTTCTTCTTCTTCAAGCTTCTATGGAGGTTCATCACAGATCATTAATGGAGTTTTGTCTCTAGATTTTGACATAATATCAGAGCTCGGTTCCTCCATTTATCAATTTCTCAATCATCCATTTGTTTGTCATCATCTGATAGATTTCAATTGAATCTATTTCACTGTTTTCCCCAATTTTCCTGCAAATTCTCGATCTCTGTTTTTCATCAATTCTCTTATAATTTTCTAGCGTATTACTTCAATTTCACTTGTTAAGCCTTCAACTTCATCTTCTTCTGTTGATTTGTTAATTCTATTGATCATATGGCGGGAGACAAGGAGACCATAGATTCGGCTGATCATTTGTACATGCATCCCTCTAAAAGGGTTGGTTCCGGAATCACTCCTGGTACTTTTGATGGAGCTGGATACAGGTCATGGCGGCGTGGTATGCTATGTGCTCTGTTAGTGAAGAACGAAATGGGATTTGTCAATGGGAAGTGCAAAAAGCCAAATCCAAAAGATCCTCTTCTAAATCAATGGGAACGTTGTGACGACATGGTCACTTCATGGATATTGCATTCACTTTCAAGAGACATTGTTGATAGCTTACAGTATGTTAACAATGCTGCTGAGCTCTGGCAGGAGCTACAAGATAGGTATGATCAAACTAACGGTGCTAAGATGTACCAACTTCAAAAGGAAATCAGCGATTTAACTCAATGATCCATGGATGTTACTACTTACTGCACTAAGATAAAGCGATTGTGGGAGGACCTGGGAACATTAGATAGCAACAATCAGTGCAGTTGTGTGTGTAACTGTGATGCTAGTCATTATGCACAAAGTTGAGCAGGATAGGAGGCTTATTCAATTCCTAATGGGACAAAACGAAGTGTATACAGTTGTATGGGGAAGCATACTGATGATGAATCCTCTCCCTACCATTGCTCAAAGCTTTTCTATCCTAATTCAGGAAGAGAAACAGCGGGAGGTCAGACCACGAAATCATATAACCACAGAGAGCACAGCTCTGAATGCACATGGGAGCACTCAATTTAGAACAAATGACAATCAATACAACACCACAGGAAACAAATCCAATCAACAGTTCCATAAAGGCAACTCTTCAGGTTTTCGATTGTTTTGTGATTACTACAAGAAGCCAGTACATATCAAGGAAAAATGCTATAGGTTCCATAAATTTCCTCCAAACTTCAAATTCACAAAAGGTAAAAATATTACTTGTGATGCAGCTGTACAAGGAGGATCTAGTGACATGTTAGACAACCATTTTGAGGGCCTTAACAACATGAAAACTGATGATACTGGTAGTCTTACCCTGACCAAGGAACAACAGTCCCAACTAATGCATTTACATGGAAGCTTTCAAAGTAGACAAGCTTGTGAGAACTTAGGCAATATCACCAGTGGAGCGGCAAACTTTGCAGGTATTCTTGCATGCCCTACTCACAGTGAGGTTAGGGCTAATCTTTCATACAAGTGTTGTCATTCACCTACTATGTTCTGGATCCTAGACTCGGGAGAATCTAACCACATGTCACATAATAAGGAACTCTTTACCAATATTAGGACTTTATCTTGCCCTTTCTTAGTGACCTTACCAAATGGATATAAGGTGAAGGTGACAGAAATAAGTGATGTTGTTCTCAGTCCAATTCTAACATTGCATAAAGTGTTGTTCGTTCCTAATTTCAAATTCAATCGTATTTCTATACATTCCCTCACTGCACACCTTTTCAAATCTAATGTTAGTTTTTCTGCCCTTTCATGTGTTTTGCAGGTCCCTTCAATGAAGAGGCCTCTGCAAATTGGTAGAGCAAGGAATGGATTATATTTCTTGTGTGCAGAGTGTCAATCTTTTGAGTCTAGTCAGTTTTCTCCTCATGTTTCATTTACTTCTTTATCTCCTTCTGATGTAAACAACTGCAAGTCAAAAGTTGTGTGTGATATTCCTGATACTGCTACTACTACTTTGTGTGATACTCAACAGACTTATCCCCCATCACATATCCCTCCTTCTATAAATAGTTGTCATTCATCAAATAATGAAGTTTGTTCTCCCATGAATTTTTTCTCTACCACTCCTACTACTTGTTCATCTACTGGAAATTATGTGGATTCTTTATGGCATAATAGGTTAGGACATGTTTCTTTTGTTAAAATGTGGGGGATATCATTCATACCAGCTCAATTTGCTCCTAAACAACCTTTTCTATGCCAAGTCAGCCCAATGGCAAGACAAACCAGATCACCATTTCCACAAAAGTCACTCTCCTCCACCAATAAACCTTTTGACCTTCTACACATAGACACTTGGGGACCATTTCATGTAAACACACATAACAATTATAGATATTTTGTAACCATGGTAGATGATTGTACTAGGTCCACTTAGACACACTTGATGAGCTGCAAAGAAAACACTTTACAAATTCTAAAAGCCTTTGTTCTAATGGTAGAGAATCAGTTTCAGACCTTTATTAAAACCATTAGATAACTCCAGTAATGAAGCCATTGCTTTTTATCAATCTAAAGGAATTATACACCAAAAATCATGTCGATATACACCACAACAAAATGGTGTAGTGGAAAGAAAACACAGATACCTTTTAGAAACATCTAGAGCACCCTTTTACCAATCAAAACTTCCCATAAGATACTGGAGAATGTCTTTTGACCGCCACCTACCTAATCAACAAACTACCATTTGTTTGCCTAAAGAATAAGTGTCCATATGAGCTCATTCACCAAAAGAAGCCCAATCATTCTCATCTCAGTTGTTTTGGATGTTTGTGTTATCATACCACCCTCAAACCTCACAAAGATAAATTTGAACCTAGAACACAACCTCCAATTTTTATAGGATACCCCTTTGGAACAAAAGGATACAAGGTTCTTGACCTGGCCACCAAGAGGATACACATATCTAGGGATGTTATTTTTCATGAGAATGGTTTCCCTTTTGCTTCCTTGCCAGTACATTCATCTTGTCCCACTGTATTGCAACATGTAAATTATGAGTCTCCTTTCTTGTTTCCCGAGGACAACACTTTAACTACATGGAAATCACAGACTGAGGACATACATTCATCTAATGATGCAGCACCTAACACCTCACCATACTCATCACATACCATCACTAATGAATCACCTAACTTCCATGTTGACACTAACCAAAATACTCCCCACAACCATAATGTAGAACAAAGTCTTGAAAATGCATCTACCACTGATAATCATATGACTATACCAGCACCTAGGAGATCCTCTAGAACTCTCACCACACCATCTCACTTGAAAGAGTTTGTTTACTCCCTACCTTCACTTAAAAATCAACCCACATCTCTGAATGCTCTTCTCACCAACACAAACCAATTGTCTCTTTCTTCTTTAGATCCAAACAATCAGCAGGTCATGATTAATGGTTTTCATAATAGAGAACCTGACTACTATGAAGAGGCAACCATGAATCCTACATGACACATGAGTTTGAGGCTTTACATGCTAATCAAACTTGGGATTTAGTTTCCTTGCCTGCAGGGAAGAAGACTATATGGTGCATATGGGTCTATAAAATCAAGCACAAGGCTAATGGATTTGTAGAAAGATTCAAGGCAAGATTAGTAGTGAAGGGATACACTCAACAGGCTGGAGTTGACTACACTGAAACCTTTTCACCAGTGGTGAAAATGATCACTGTCAGGACCCTAATTAGTGTAGCTATTAAGAAGGGTTAGAGGCTTTATCAATTGGATGTAAACAATGTATTTCTACATAGGGACTTGCATGAAGAAGTTTACATGGAAGCTCCTCAAGGATTGTACATGGATACTCCACAATTGGTGTGCAAATTAAAGAAATCCTTGTATGGTTTAAAACAAGCAAGCAAACAGTGGTATGCCAAACTCACAAAAGCATTATATTCAAAATGATTTTGTCCATTTAGCTGAGGATTATTCACTCTTCTACAAAAAACTCATCCACTTCATCAGTGTTTGTGGCAATGTATGTAGATGATATAGTGCTTAAAGGGGCAGAATTGATAGAGATCAACAACTTAAAGTCTTTTCTGCATGACTCAAGGATTTAGGTCAATTACACTATTTTCTTGGTTTTGAATTGTTTTATAGAAAAGATGGTGTCATCATATCTCAAAGAAAGTTCACTACAGAGTTATTAAAAGAATTTGATTGCATGTCATATTCAATAGTGATTGCTCCATTAGAGTGTAATATTAAGCCACTAGCAGACGAGGGACCTTTACTCAGTGATCCTACTTATTACAGAAAATTAGTGGGGAAACTTAACTTCCTCACTAACACTAGGCTGGATATAGCATATAGTGTGCAACATTTGAGTCAATACATGCAAGCTCCCAGAGAGCCTCATCTCAAGGCCGCAATACATGTCCTCAGGTATTTGAAGAATGATCTTGCCCTAGGGATTTTCATGTCGAGAAATCCCACATTTACTTTAAAAGCATTTTGCGACTCAGATTGGGCCTCTTGCCCTGACTCTAGAAAGTCTGTTAGTGGTTAAATTGTAATGTTTGGAGCTTGTCCAATTAGTTGGAAGTCAAAGAAACAGGCTACAATGTCTCTTTCTTTTGCTGAGGCAAAATACAAGTCTATTAGAATGGTGGTTGGAGAACTAATCTGGTTGAGAAGAATCCTAACAGAGTTTGATGTATCTTGCACTGATCCTACTCCAGTATATTTGACAGTCATGCAGCAGTCCATATAGCCAGGAACCCTGTCTTCCATGAACGTACAAAACACATAGAGGTTGATTGTCATTTCGTGAGAAACAACATACATGATGGAATCATCACCCTTCATCATATCTCTAACACATGAACAATTGGCTGATGTGTTTACTAAGGCTTTAACAGGGATCAAGCACACTGCAATACTGCGCATGTTGGCAGTGGATTCTTCCCCTCCAACTTGAGGAGGGGGGGTGTTGAGATTTATTAGACTAATTAATAGAAAAAAGTAGTTAGAGTCGGTTAGTGCAGTTGTTAGTATTAAACATAATTAGTTAGCTAAGTTGTTTTTAGTAGTTAGCTGGTTGATTTTACATTGCTGTATAAATTAGCTTGAACATGTATTTTGTACTCTCAAGTTTTCAATACAGAGAAGATTTTCTCTCTTTCTCTCAATTTCTCTCTTCTTCTTCTTTTCTTCTTCTTCAAGCTTCTATGGAGGTGCATCACAGGTCGTTAATGGAGTTTTGTCTCTAGATTTAACAGTTATAAAATTTCAAATTCTACAAGTGAAACTCGATAATAATGTCCTAAAGTTTCACTCGTGAACTAGAAACCACATGACATTAACTATTTTTCAAAAGCAAGGCCAAATAGTGACAAGCAAATGTTATTTCACCCCAAATTCAGACTAATCGAGCCCAAAAGTGATTACAAGACCTTGAAATCATCAAATTTTCCTAGAGTTTCACATGTGAACTTGAAATCTCATGACACTAACCATTTTTCGAAAATTAGGTCAAAAAGTGGTTAGTAAGCGCTATTTTACCTCAAATCCAGATTAATCGAGCCCAAAAGCGAATATTCATATCCTTTGGTTGTAGTTTTACTATTTTGAATGTCGCTAATATTTATTTAAATTTCATAACAATTTTGAGTAAAAAAGAATCAATTGCTAATGAAAATTAATATGTGTGTCACTTAAAAAAAATTATGGACATCCTAATGAACTCTTCACATTAAATTTGCGAGAAAAAAAGAATGAGATTATTTACTATCATAAAAATATACATAATTTATTTTAGAGCAAAAATTTAAAATGATTTAAAAATCAATACAATTAATATTTATTTTACACTACTAAGATAATTCAAAATCATTTATATGTATGTCACTTAAAAAAAATTATGAATAAATATTTAGTCCGCACGAATGTTCCATAACTAATTTCCAAATAAAAGTAAAGAGCCTTTTTGAGCAGCCCACACATGACGATGGCAATTAGCAAGTGATGTTCTTTGCTGACGTTCAAGTAAAAAGATGGTTTAATTTAAAAAATGGCTTAATAATAAAACAAATTTAGACGTCAACGCTAGTCCCCTCATAAAATCTAGCTACTTAGAATTATAATCATTTTTTGTTATTTCATTTTTGGTCAATATATCCTGCGCTAGGTATAATTTCTTCTTATTCATTTCATACTTCATACTCAATTAATTATGACCATATAAAATATGATCTAGGAAACATCCAATAAATTCAAATTACATGTTATATATAAAAAGTATTTTATTTGTTAGTATGCCCGTAGATTAGTGCATGTATTGTTTATCCTGAAAAGGTACAGTTATATTTATACGCTATATTTAAAGGACAAGTGGATCGGATAGATTGAGATAATGAAAAATAATAAACCAGTGAAAAATATATCCTATGATATTTTCTTTTGGTAGGATAATTGGATGGGCAATGGTCCTCTAGGTAAATTCAAACTTAACGAACTGATGAATGCAATAAAGGTTATAACCCCGATAATGTCAAGGTTGGAGTCAGAAATTTATTAAAGAGCTTGCAAATTTTCTTTTCAGTTGTGTTAAGGGTGCAAAATTAAATACTCACTTATAATAGCTAGTAACATTTAACTTCTGTACACCATATAATTTCCCTGCAAAGAGTGTGCACCGGACCACCCCTCACCTAAGGTGGCTCTGCCTCTAGATAATGCAGTTGGAGGGGGTATTCTTAAAGACATAAATAATTATCATTAACATGATCAATGTCAAATCTAATTTTGCCTTACTACGTCAAAAATAATTGTGAAAAATTTTATAATTGACATTTATAGAACTAGTAATTATAAGTTATAACATTATTCTTTAACTTTCAAGTTATAATAATAAACAATTACAGGCTATAACATTTTCACTTATTTAAAAAAATAGTAAAAATCAATTAGTTTGAACTTGGAGTAACAAACAATTTGAAAATATTAATGATAATTAAAGGATGCATAAAAATAGGAGAATCATAACAAAATAGAATATTTGTTTTTCTTTTTTTTTTTTATCTCAAAACAGTTTTTTCAAACAGATTTATTTTCAACATAATTTCAACAGTTTCTCTCTCTTCTCAATATTCTCTCTCGTCTGATTCATTCAAACAGTATTCTTAGTCGTCACTCTCGTCTACATCGAATTTGTTTTTCTTCATAATCGTCATTTTCTTGTAATGAGCGGTTTCTTATCAATATTAATAAAACATGGTGGTAGTGGGATCCTTCAGGTTAGTGTTTTTTTCTGAATTTTTTATGTAATTGATTGCAAAAAAATTGGGGTGTTTTTTAATGTCTACCATTGTTAGTTTTGGGTATGAAATATTTTTCATTTTTCAGTATGTTTCTGGTTTAAAAAATTACATAAAATTTGATTGAAATTGGTATACTATATATGTTAGGCATGTATGGAATTTGATATTATTTTTGGTACGATTTGTGGTTTTGAATACTGTTTATTTATAATAAATGAAAATTACTAGTTAGAAATGGTATAATTGTTGTATTCTTTTGGTATGAATCAGTGATGAAATATGTATAAAATGTGTACAAACAATTGGTATGAAATTTGTGAATCTGGTATGATTGAACTTTTTTTTTTATATTATATTTGTATGGATTTGGGCGTAATATGGAATAAATTTTATATACTGATTATTTAGTAAATGACAATTACAAGTTGGAAATGGTATAATTTTGGTATTCTTTTGTTATGAAAGTTGTATGAATCAGTGATGACTTTTTGCTTGAAATAGGTATATAAAATGTTGATATACCAAGTTATGTGTTGGAGCATAAATTGTTGTCGCCTGGTTCAAAAAGAACTATAGGGAGACCACAACTTGAACGTTAGAAGGGATTTGCTGATGTGAGATTCAAGAGGTCTAAAGTTACGTGTAGTACATGTCGTCGGGAGGGACACAACTGGAAGATATGTCCAAATTACCCTGCAGCAAAAAAGTCATAATTTATTTTTATTTTAATTCGGTTGTTTAATTGTGTCAAACTCATGTTTTGATTTATTTTGTCTTTTAAGCTGATGAATTATAATTGAAGAACATTTATTATGTGTACTACTTAATCGTTTTTGTGTATTCATTATTTTTCAAATATAAAGTGAAAATTGATTAATTCATACTGGTATGCAATTGGTAACGATCAGAACAATCAAGACAGATTTAAATATGAAAATGATATCCATTTGGTATGTGACCACTAATTTTAAAAACATATAATTAATATTTGAATTAATGTAATTTCCAATTGGTGTGCATTTTGTGTACAAGTGGTATGCCAGTGGAAAAAAAATATTATTGTATACTATGTGTATGAGGTAATTTACATTGTCAGATTTATTCTTCCTATATGGATACCAATTTGGTGTCATTCTTAATTTTTAATTTGGAGATCAATTGGATACAAAGTACGTCACCCAAAAACTATTTAATGTAATTTTTAATTGGTGTCCATTTAATTTCCACCTAATGTCCCATTGGAAAAATAGAAACATCAAGATGAAACTGATATTTCAACTAAATTAGTCAACCTAAAACTAATTATTATTGTATCCAATTGATATGCATTTGGTATCCCAATTGAAAAATAGAAAAAAACAAGTTATTATATTGTTGTCAAACAACCGTAGCAAAAAGATGTAATTGAGATTTTAACAAAATTTGTCAATCTAAAACTAGTTAATGTTGTATCAAATTGCTATTGATTTGGAAAACTTAAGTGCAACATTGTATAGAATTGTTGTATACTATGTTTATGAGTTGTTTTCAAAACTAAAAATTTAATACAACTCTGACTAATGTTAATATCCAATTTGTATACACTTTGTATCAAACTCAAAATTTAAGCTAAAGACTAACAGAAATGTATGAAGTCGGTATTCAACTGATATGAAACTGTGAAGAATAAATCTAACAATGAAAAACAGGGCAAATTATATTGTTGTCAAAAACTGTAGCAAAAAGAAATATATATCATCCAAAAATTAAACCACATGTAATGATTAAGAGTCTAAGCTACAATCAACTATTTCAAATTTTGTTTTCGTGGTCTTGGTGTAGGATAATTGGTAGTATCCGGGGCATGTTCTTTTGCTATGTTGGGTCCGCCAAATTTGCTAGCAACAGTTCCAGCTACTTCACTCTCACTAATTGCGTCATCATCGTTCTTGCTTCTTCCATAATGCCACAAAATAATATCAATTTCATGAGAAGGCATATACATATAGATGCATAAATCATAGCAATTTCATGCCAACATTAAACAAACTTCTTGCCAAAATAATATGCATAAAGAAACGGTTTGAAAAAGATAATCCTACTAACCAGTGTGTAGCATTTCATCAACTTCATTAAGACTCCAAAATTTATACTAATGTTAGAAAAGACACACCAAATTTATATCATATTTATGCTAATGCATATAGATATTGATGCAAGAAATCATAACAATTTCATGCCAAACATATACTCATTCAAATGATTGGATACCAATTTAAAACATAAGATGAACTATATAATACGACTTTCATATAAATTTTATACACATTGTTGCACTTCGTTCGGAAAATGATTTTTAAAAAATGAATGAAAGAAAAATAGAATAATTGAGAAAATAATTTAAATAAAAATTTTACCCTCACAACTTTTTTACCCTTTTTTGACTTTGGAATTTCCAAATCATTGCCCATTGCTGCTCTTTTTTTGGAGGGTTTTGATGACTCACCCATATCCACATTTGTTGATTTTTTTTATTTTTTCTTGCTTACAAAATTTGAGTCAGAATCTGAAGGAATTTTCACGATTTTCCCTTTTCTCTTTTGTCCCTTCCGATTTGGAGGAGGAGTTGCAATTTTCTTTGCTTCTCTTTTCTTCTCCTTTTCATGGGCTTTGTTTCTTCTTTTGAGGGGTAACATGTCTGTTCACCGGATTTACATTCTTGTTGATCGGCGGCGGAGTTTGAGACAATATATTAAAAGTTGGAGCCTCAAATCAATATTAGAACTCGCCTCTACTAATCTGGGCTCTTTCTAGGAGTGTTCTTCGACATGTGTATCTAATTTCGTAGTACTTTGATGAAGATTTGATTCTCTTTTGAGTGAACATAGAAGAATATGGTGACAGAGATTTACGGTTGAACAGTGAAGAAGAAGATGAATATGGTGAGAAAGGAATTCTTACGGTTTGAACGTGCGGTGGGGGTGGGATGATAGTGTGAGAATTGGACAGAAACGTGGTGGGGGTGGATAGTTGACATGTGACAGTAAAAAAGATGTATTTGAAAAGTAAAAAATCCCTAAAAATGTGTATTAGATAATTATGATTGATTCTCTATTTTAATTTTATTTATATAACCTGTTAATTAAATTATAAAAAGACTAATTATTTAATAAAATTTAATTAATTAATTTTTAATAAAAATGATATGTTATAACTCATAATTAAAATGTTACAAGTAGTAATATTTAAAAAGTAAATTTAAAATCCGTAATATTGTCTCTTAAATATATATGTGGGGTGATTTTTCCAAAATAATTTTATGTGATGATTAATTAACGGCAATAATTAATTAATAATCGATAAATATGTTTTTTAGAGGTAATTATATGATAGAGACAATTATATTTTAGCACTCCTTGTAAATGTTGTTAAAACATATAGCGACATTGGATCTAATGACAATTAACTAATATTGCTGAAGGTTTTAATATTTCTTATTAATTAATGTGCATTTTTATTTGCCGCTAAAAGTTATTTTCGTTATTGTGTCCGACAAGTGAATCATATATATCATCAGAGACATCAATTAGCTGAAGATGGAACAACATTGCCAAGTTGGGAGAAAGAACGAGGAAGAATACAATCTTCACACAGGATTAATTGAATCTCCCTTAGAGAATTAAAAACAGGTTGAAGAATAATATTATCAAATACCCAACTTTCATAATTAGAGCACATAAGAACTCTACCTTTGATCATGATTGGCACAACATGTTCATCTAAAAAATATCTTAAATTTTTTTGGGTATTTATAAAAATCAAAATATCGAATATCCCACCAACTCTTGGAATATTCATAAAAAGATCAAAATATGTTACTCTCCTTGATAATCAAATACTTCAAAAAGATCCACAAATTCTTTCATGGAGATCAACTCTAAATCATCCTAGTTCGATAAATATGCCACTAACAATCTTCGAATTATAGAAAAATCTTAAGAGAGAAGAATTAAGGGATCAACAGATTTGTACCCACAATGTTTATCAATAAAACTTTATTTCTTCATATTTTATTTGTAATTGCGATTTATTTTTTATGACATCATGGAGAAATTTTAAGAGAGAAGAACCAGAAATTTTCAAGAGCACATGGATGGTTAATCGTTTAGTTTATTTTTTTTACTTTTAGGTACCAAAGTAAAAGTAATTTTAAGAAGAAAAAAAAAGTACTAATTAATAGAATGCATGATGAGTGATGAAATTTCAACTGATGCTTAATATATATTGGTACTGGCTAACTAGTGATATCTCCAAAAGGATATTTCTTATTGCAACTACATACTCCATATATAGATATAGATTTATGGTACATCAACTCATAAAGGATCCGGCTCCTTTTCATTTTCATCCTTTCCGTTTTTTCCAAAATATTCCTACTTTGATCAGTAACACATAATATAGATTGAATTTAATGACTAATTAAGATTTAATTGATCAAAGTAAATTTCTAACTATAATTTAAATAATAAATTAATATAACATATTTATTATCTAAATCATGATTATATATTTACTTTGATCAATTAAATCTTAGCCATTAAATTTAACCTATGTTATGTGTCACCAATCAAAACAGAAATTAAACTAGAGGAAAATGAAGAGAATGAAAATGAATCGAAGCAATAGTGGACAAGAAAAAGCGTACATAAAAAGTAATTGAACCTTGTGAATAAGTGGATTCATATTCTAGGGCTTCAGATTGTTTGCTGCCATATATAGCCCCAACCAACACTTGTATCCGTAAACTCTTTTATGAACAAATCAAGACTTGATAACGATAATGTACTGTCTATATTTTGATCGTTGACAACTGAAGTAACATCTCGATCGTTGTCTTGATCCGATCGATGTTTCAGAGAAATCTCAGATTTCGTAAGTTTCATCAAATGTGATGAAGCAAGAGGGGGAAGACTTGGCAAGTGATTGATCATCAGGACTAGGAGTAGTTAACAAAGGCTTCTTTTGACTCATCTTTGCTATTTGTTTAGCTTTTTCCTCCTTTTTGGATCTTACTTTAGGTTTCACTTCAATTTTTTCTTTAAATGTGTGTGGTAGAAATTCTTGATTTCATTATCTGTTCTACCGGGCAGTTCTTTAGCTATAGCTGACCACCTTCAACAAAACATAAAATTAATTATAATTAGTTTGAGTTGATCATTTAGGGATGGAGGGAATTAAATGAGAGAGGTGTATTCATAATTTTGAATTTATAGGTGTCAAATTCTAGAAACTAAATAAATTATTTATAGTGAATTTGTAAATATAAATATAGACTTTTAGCTAAAGTTGATCTTCATGAATTCATAGGTAATACATTAATAGAGAGAATACACTTTTATTTAGTTAATCACATTTTGGACGATGAAAAATGAAGGTAATTAATTGTGACCTGTTACCAAGGGATCTGTTTGTGTTTCTTCAGGGTGAAATGGTCCTCTCTTTAGATCAGGCCTCAGATAATTCATCCATCTCAGTCTACAACTCTCTCCACTTCTTGATAGCCCTGCATGTACATACATATAATAAGCCTAAGCAGTATCTCTTTCTATATATTATTATTTCATGCTGAAACCCTAAAAATAATAGTAACAAATAACAAAAAAGTAAGGATGAAGATTTTATGTTTATTCTATAAGTTTTGTGGCATTCTTACATTTTCTTGTAACACCCCGACTTTTCAAAACGTCTAAATTAACTCGTATCTTCGTGGAAAGACAAGGAGGGTGAGTAATAAATTAAGAATGATGTGGTATGTCCTATTTTAAGTGTTCAAGTGTTGCATCCCAAGTTTTGAGGTTAGGTAAGTGGCAAAATAAAAGTTGGCGGAAGTTATCGTAAGTTCCTTCTTTAAAGACTTCTCTGAAATTTGGGTCAAATATTTTGGAGGTTTTCTCCCAATCTATAAAGAGTTATTGGGCCCACAAACTATCGAATCGAAGGTCTACGAGTCTAGTTTCCAACGCATCAAACCGATCATTCATACAACTTCAGAATAGAGAGATATTCGCATTTTCGTGAGACTGCACAACCAGGCACGTGAGGTGGGGCCCTAGGTCGGTGGAAAGTTGTATATATCTTCTTCTTCGAGTTTTTTCTTCATTTTAAGCTAAATATACAGAGAAAACAT